>CAXAKX010000844.1:0-76805 GCA_963969525.1 Ontholestes murinus
ATAGTTGGCTGTGACCTCATTCAAAAGGTAATTTTTTTCTCTTTAATCCAATATGGCATACGACATAGTTATTTCTAAAAATGAGGGAGTTATAGTCATTTTAAATTTTATTATAAATAAAAAATGGGTAGCCATGAAAAAGGTGAAAGTAAAACAATTGCAGTTGTTTATAATATTAGCAATATTGTAATTATTAGTTTTACACAGATAAACAAAAATGAAACAACTGCATAAAGTAATTCTGTAATTATCAATATATCAATGGGAGAGAAATTTTAATATTAAAAAAATATGGTCAAAGAGTCCACTATTAATACTATTATGACATAAATTATATCTTTTTAAAATTAAATTTATGGCTTTTTGACTATTCTCATGTAAATTGAATTAAATGTTTCAATAACAACTAGTTTATGATCCTCCACAGATTGATATGAATTTTCATATACTTTGTTTTTTACATAACCCCACAGAAATAATTCTAAAACGCGCAGATCGGGAGATCTAGGTGGCCCTGGGATTGGTTTATTTCTTCCCACTTATGAGTTAGGAAAAGCATCATTGAAATAATTTGTAAAGCCAACATGTTATGAGGTGGAACACCGTCATATTGGAACCATTTTAATTTTGCTTGTAATGATAAATTTAAACAATCGAGCTTATCTTCAAATGTTTTCTGAAGAAAATGAAAGTAATCATTTTCACTTAGTGAGCTTTCAAAAATATATGGATCGAAAATTATTAATCCAAACACACCATGGATTAAACCCAAATTTAATTTGTAGTTTTCGCTGTGAAACTTCTCGTGGATTCTTTTAAGTTCATCTATGTTCAATGTGGCAATTAAAATACCACAATTAGTGAATTGCGATTCATCTGTTCATAATATTTTTATAAGAAAGGTATTATCCTCTTGACAAATGGGTTTATACCACATACAGAAGGCCATTTGATAATTACAAAATGATTATTCTTATGCTGGTTTTTTATTATTGTTTAACTTTGTAAAACTAATAATTACAATATTGCTATTATTATAAACAACTGCAATTGTTTTACTTTCATCTTTTTCATGGCTACCAATTTTTTATTTATAATAAAATTTAAAATAACTATAACTCGCTTATTTTTAGATATAACTATGTCGTATGCCATATTGGATTAAAGAGAAAAAAATTACCTTTTGAATGAGGCCATAGCCAACTATGGTTTCCATTTAAAAAAAAGTAAGTTTGCATCATATCTCGGAAAATAATGGCGATAAAAATTTTCTGATTATTTTTTATTAATCTGCATAAAATTATCTAAAACTTTGTCTTTTGCAGTTTTTTTCTATCTGTTATAATAACCGAGATATATTGATTTGAAAAAATTGACACTTTTTACTTCTTTCAAAATATCTAGTTCCCCTTGACTTTTATGAAAACTTTGAAAGTGGAATTTTATTCGTCTCGTAAATCTACACTTCTTTCTCCATTTAACCGTTTCTCTATCTCTTATAGTTTCCGAGATCCCCATAGAGAACATCGAAAAAAACTCACCCTGTATATATATATATATAATATATATATATATATATATATATATATATATATGCCCTAATCGTATTAAAGCTACTTTCTTTATTACTGATCTGGCGGCATAAAATATTTAGTTTAATAATAAACAATTATTTTAAATATATTCAAGTTCATTTTAGTCCAATAACATAATGCAACTGTATATTTGACGTCTATTGTCATAATTCAGATGGGCGGGATTGTATGAGGAATCTAATCAATTATGTTCAGCTTCCAACACCTGTATAATGCTGACACAGGGGAGAATTATGAAAACATGGTTGACCGAGTGGATGATTTCGCCCCCTGGAACATTCATGCATCCTGGGACGTATTTAATGTCGCGGAACGGCCGACGGAATCCGCTTTTTTCAACAGGGCGAACTTTTGCAGAGATTTATAGCTCTAAAATTTCCCCTCCATACAACAAAAAACATTATAAGCGGATTATATAATATATATATGTCGAATAATTTATTGACAAAGTTTAAAAATAAGGAAATTATGATTCAATGTTTAGTAATATGTTTTTATGTTTATACAATAAATGACTTTGAATTATCCACGATGATTTTAATAATAGTAGTAATAATAATTTATTATAGATTTATTACTAATTATATAAGCGTGTATATTTTATTGGTAAACATCTGAAGATCTATATATTTTTTTTATTTTTAAGTGCCTTATTTTAATCCACATAGATATCTAAAAATAAGATTTAGATACTTAAAAAATCAGTTAATAAATATAGAGATGCAAACAAATCGAACTGAATAATTATTTAGATTACCTTAAACTCGCTAAGCATCACTAAATCTGTGCAAGAGAAAATTACACTAAAGGTGAATTATTCAACAACATTAATTTAATTGATTGCACATTCAATTCAATTAATGATAGCACAGTTCCGAACCGGATATTATCAATTATAATTAAGTTTTAAGTTGCACCAACATTGATCGGATAATCTAGAACCATTCGATTCGATTTCATCGTCTAATCGCCTCGTTTTATTACTCCCGTGGGATATCCGGGATTATCAGCATTAATTCTAATGGAGCTGATATAATTCCCTCGCCTTTTTGCCTTGTAAACCATTTGGCAATTAATTTATTTTACTAGGAAACAAAATATATAAGTACAAGATTAAATAACTTAAATTTTATTAGTGGCAATAGTTATTATCCAGGATTATGTTGCAAATAACTTTAAAAAAACTTAACTATTATCATTTAAACTTTATGGAGCACTCGCGTCGTTACTAGTTTAAAATAGCTACGTCTGTGGAACAGGATGTCGTGGTGCCTTCACCCTTTCTGAGTTCTTGGGGTACATCACGAAAACTTCGTAATGCGACAGTTTACAAGTTATAATAAGGTGCGACTCCGCTCGTGCGGGTTTCCCAACGGAAGGGATAAAAATCGAACCGAATTCCTGACGTAAACCAAGAACTTACTTGATACACTCTACAGAAATAGTCGTGCTTTAGTCCCAAATGGGAAGTGCTGAATAATAATGCAGCGTAAACTTTGACACCAGAAAATATTAGAGATAAAGGCTGTGGACATTTAGCGTTCGCTGTGATATTGATTATTTTACTTTTTCTATTAACAGGCCTGAGGAACAACTCGTGGAAATGCGCGCTTGATCTTGGAAAAATCGGAATAGTTTATTAGTGCATTTTTTAGTTCTGTTTTTAGTTATTTCTATAGTTTGATGTGAGGGTAATCGTGTTGGTTTAACGTGGGGCATGTGCCTGTTAGAGCGCGAGAAAGGTCATGTCCACTTGGTGCCGGCCATGAGGGATCCTCACGGGATGGCTCTCTTCGGAATGGTGTGGCTATTGCGCGTGCGCTCGGAGATGAAGAGGTGCGCCAAGTGCAGGAGGCAGGAGGCCGCGCACGCGGCCGCCGCCGAAGAGCGCGCCTCCGCCTCCACGTTCTTCACGATAGACACAGCGGTGCAGGCGGCGACGGAGACGGCTCCGGTTAGTCCGGGTCATGCACTCGCGCCCACTACTTACTGCGAGGTGCATGGCTACAATCCGCCCAAAGAAGGTGAGTAATGAATATTATTCAAATAAGGAAGAAATAACATAGATACGTTAAGGCAAAAAACTCCAAGATTTTTTTGAATTTCTTGTTACTTTTCATCTAAATATTAAAATTTTGTCTTCATAGGTCTTCAAAATGTTAAAGAAATAAAAATGTAAACATTTTGTTAAATATATTTATAATATTAGTGATAATTGTAAATAATTAAGTGTTAAACAACAAAATAC
The DNA here is from genome assembly GCA_963969525.1 of Ontholestes murinus. Taxonomy (NCBI): domain Eukaryota; kingdom Metazoa; phylum Arthropoda; class Insecta; order Coleoptera; family Staphylinidae; genus Ontholestes; species Ontholestes murinus. The sequence goes on from CAXAKX010000844.1 coordinate 3,844, forward strand.
TCAAACCTATATTTAACACATTGCATTATATGTATGTATTTTGCTAATTTTATGTTCTTTAAATATCAAGATCCAGTTATAATTTTCATATTATCTAGGTAGATTGCCACATACTCTACCATTGCAATCATTATCAGAGTAGAAAATGAAGGTATTGTTTGTTAATTAGATTAAAAGTTGTATGCAATAAAATGAAATTAAAAAAATGAATAGAGTAAATAATAATAATAATGAAATAACTATAGTCTGTAGCATGGCAATATACTGCTATGTATTCACTGTAACAGCATTTCTTCGGCGACCTTCAAAAAATAATGTCTCTTGCTGACAAAGCTGTCCATACAGTAACCTTGAGTGAATGTACAGGTTTTTGATGCTTCAATTTAGGATTAGTGTCACTCCAATATCTGCAATTTTGTCTATTCACATGCCCATTTAGATGGAGGTGTGCTTCATCTGACAAAAAAATGTTGGTAAAGCTGGTGAACATTTCGTTTGCAAATTGGAGCCTGTGAGCGTGATCTTGGAGCTTTAATTCCTGTACCATTTGGATTTTGTACGGATGCAAATGTAAATATTTGTGAAGAATGAGAATAAAAGATGTTCTGGGCACACCTAAGGCGTTAGGCCGCTTCCAAGTAGAGAGTCCATGATTTTCACGAATAGACGCTCTTACACGCTCGACCTTTTCGGGATCTCTTGATGTTCTGGGTCGGCCGGATCGTGGTTGGTTCATTGTTGAACCTGTCTTTTAGAACTTCTGTACCCATTTTTGAATCAATTGAATCGATGGAGCTTTATTTTTACGCCGTATGTTGTAATGAGCGCAAAATTTTCGTTGCGCGAACACAGAACGTACGTTATTTATCGTTGAACGATGCCATATTACTGAATTCCCATTGGCCGCTCTTGCGCTTTCGTAACCCCTCCGCCTCACTTCGCAGTCATTGCTCGTCCCAGCTACCGATTCTAATTTAAATGGACTTTTGGTCCAGTCTGCCCATTGGAATGTCGTCGAGGTTTGGCTCCGGGAGACCACGCATATTTTCTCCAGTTAAGAAATGGCCGGGTGTGAGGAAAGTAAAATCATTTTGATCATTGGATAATGAGGTTAAAGGTCTAGAATTCAGAATAGCCTCAATGTGTGTAGTTAATCTAAAGAATTCCTCGTATGTTAATATAGCGCCGCCAGTAACCTTGTATAAAACCCGTTTACTTGATTTTATTCCAGCTTCCCATAGCCCTCCAAAATGAGGCTCACGTGGTGGTATATAATGCCATCTAATTTGTTCTGTACTTAATTGTTGCTTAATTTCATTCTGTTAATCTAATAAAAATTAATATAAATCTTGTAATTGATTATCAGCACCCTTAAAAGTTGCTGTATTGTCGGTGTATAAATCAGTGACAATGCCCCGCCGTAAATTAAATCGCCTTAACGCAGCTAGAAACGATTCGGTAGATATATTTCGCACAATTTCTATGTGAACTGCCTTGGTCGCCATGCAGACAAATAAAGCTATATACTGTAATAACCCAAGGGGGGCATGCATAAAATATTTTTTTTCAATTATTAGTGACCAGAAAATTAGTACAATTAGAACAAATACGTGCATTTTAGTGTAATAAACAAGAGTTCATTAACCGTAGATAGGGGAATTACTTAAAAATGCGTAGACTAAACAAACGTTATTGGGGCACAGGTGGTCGGAAGAAATGAAGATGCTGCGTTATTATTGGAGAGGTAAATCCCCGATCGCATAACTAATGGGGGTCAATAACCGTGGCATGCTGAGATGAGGGCACGTACGCATTAAAGTGTGCAGAAATGCATACGTGATGAAATAGCATTTTTATATACAATCGGGGGAAGAACCTGCAAGAAAAATGGTATAAAAGGGTTGTGAAGATTACAAACGCGGTCAGTCTACGATCATAAATCCGATCGTTGATACTGACAATAATAACTTACCACTTACATTCTTGCAACAAATTACATCGGTTACGATGTTCGACAAATTATTATTCCCCAAACTGACCAAATTAAATTCTCTTTCTACAAGAAAATTCTTCATAACTGACGTCACTTATAACAAATTAATTCGACAAAATACCCTAACAAAATAAATAAATCTCATCTGATAGAATGTAGAACATTCGCGGCAATCCGGACCTTTTTAAGGCACACGGCCCGTAGCGATTGGACACAGTTTAGCAACAAATTTCATCGATTCCGATGATTGTCAAATTAACAATTCATACAACAAAATAAACCTCATCTAATAGAATGTAGAACATTCGCGGCAATCCGGACCTTTTTAAGGCACACGGCCCGTAGCGATTGGACACATTTTAGCAACAAATTTCATCGATTCCAATGATTGACAAATTAACATTTCATACAACAAAATAAATCTCATCTGATAGAATGTAGAACATTCGCGGCAATCCGGACCTTTTTAAGGCACACGGCCCGTAGCGATTGGACACATTTTAGCAACAAATTTCATCGATTCCGATGATTGACAAATTAACAATTCATACAACAAAATAAACCTCATCTAATAGAATGTAGAACATTCGCGGCAATCCGGACCTTTTTAAGGCACACGGCCCGTAGCGATTGGACACATTTTAGCAACAAATTTCATCGATTCCGATGATTGACAAATTAACAATTCATACAACAAAATAAACCTCATCTAATAGAATGTAGAACATTCGCGGCAATCCGGACCTTTTTAAGGCACACGGCCCGTAGCGATTGGACACATTTTAGCAACAAATTTCATCGATTCCGATGATTGACAAATTAACATTTCATACAACAAAATAAATCTCATCTGATAGAATGTAGAACATTCGCGGCAATCCGGACCTTTTTAAGGCACACGGCCCGTAGCGATTGGACACATTTTAGCAACAAATTTCATCGATTCCGATGATTGTCAAATTAACAATTCATACAACAAAATAAACCTCATCTAATAGAATGTAGAACATTCGCGGCAATCCGGACCTTTTTAAGGCACACGGCCCGTAGCGATTGGACACATTTTAGCAACAAATTTCATCGATTCCAATGATTGACAAATTAACATTTCATACAACAAAATAAATCTCATCTGATAGAATGTAGAACATTCGCGGCAATCCGGACCTTTTTAAGGCACACGGCCCGTAGCGATTGGACACATTTTAGCAACAAATTTCATCGATTCCGATGATTGTCAAATTAACAATTCATACAACAAAATAAACCTCATCTAATAGAATGTAGAACATTCGCGGCAATCCGGACCTTTTTAAGGCACACGGCCCGTAGCGATTGGACACATTTTAGCAACAAATTTCATCGATTCCAATGATTGACAAATTAACATTTCATACAACAAAATAAATCTCATCTGATAGAATGTAGAACATTCGCGGCAATCCGGACCTTTTTAAGGCACACGGCCCGTAGCGATTGGACACATTTTAGCAACAAATTTCATCGATTCCGATGATTGTCAAATTAACAATTCATACAACAAAATAAACCTCATCTAATAGAATGTAGAACATTCGCGGCAATCCGGACCTTTTTAAGGCACACGGCCCGTAGCGATTGGACACATTTTAGCAACAAATTTCATCGATTCCAATGATTGACAAATTAACATTTCATACAACAAAATAAATCTCATCTGATAGAATGTAGAACATTCGCGGCAATCCGGACCTTTTTAAGGCACACGGCCCGTAGCGATTGGACACATTTTAGCAACAAATTTCATCGATTCCGATGATTGAAAAATTAACAATTCATACAACAAAATAAACCTCATCTAATAGAATGTAGAACATTCGCGGCAATCCGGACCTTTTTAAGGCACACGGCCCGTAGCGATTGGACACATTTTAGCAACAAATTTCATCGATTCCGATGATTGACAAATTAACATTTCATACAACAAAATAAATCTCATCTGATAGAATGTAGAACATTCGCGGCAATCCGGACCTTTTTAAGGCACACGGCCCGTAGCGATTGGACACATTTTAGCAACAAATTTCATCGATTCCGATGATTGACAAATTAACATTTCATACAACAAAATAAATCTCATCTGATAGAATGTAGAACATTCGCGGCAATCCGGACCTTTTTAAGGCACACGGCCCGTAGCGATTGGACACATTTTAGCAACAAATTTCATCGATTCCGATGATTGTCAAATTAACAATTCATACAACAAAATAAACCTCATCTAATAGAATGTAGAACATTCGCGGCAATCCGGACCTTTTTAAGGCACACGGCCCGTAGCGATTGGACACATTTTAGCAACAAATTTCATCGATTCCGATGATTGACAAATTAACATTTCATACAACAAAATAAATCTCATCTGATAGAATGTAGAACATTCGCGGCAATCCGGACCTTTTTAAGGCACACGGCCCGTAGCGATTGGACACATTTTAGCAACAAATTTCATCGATTCCGATGATTGACAAATTAACATTTCATACAACAAAATAAACCTCATCTAATAGAATGTAGAACATTCGCGGCAATCCGGACCTTTTTAAGGCACACGGCCCGTAGCGATTGGACACATTTTAGCAACAAATTTCATCGATTCCGATGATTGACAAATTAACATTTCATACAACAAAATAAATCTCATCTGATAGAATGTAGAACATTCGCGGCAATCCGGACCTTTTTAAGGCACACGGCCCGTAGCGATTGGACACATTTTAGCAACAAATTTCATCGATTCCGATGATTGACAAATTAACATTTCATACAACAAAATAAATCTCATCTGATAGAATGTAGAACATTCGCGGCAATCCGGACCTTTTTAAGGCACACGGCCCGTAGCGATTGGACACATTTTAGCAACAAATTTCATCGATTCCGATGATTGAAAAATTAACAATTCATACAACAAAATAAACCTCATCTAATAGAATGTAGAACATTCGCGGCAATCCGGACCTTTTTAAGGCACACGGCCCGTAGCGATTGGACACATTTTAGCAACAAATTTCATCGATTCCAATGATTGACAAATTAACATTTCATACAACAAAATAAATCTCATCTGATAGAATGTAGAACATTCGCGGCAATCCGGACCTTTTTAAGGCACACGGCCCGTAGCGATTGGACACATTTTAGCAACAAATTTCATCGATTCCGATGATTGTCAAATTAACAATTCATACAACAAAATAAACCTCATCTAATAGAATGTAGAACATTCGCGGCAATCCGGACCTTTTTAAGGCACACGGCCCGTAGCGATTGGACACATTTTAGCAACAAATTTCATCGATTCCGATGATTGACAAATTAACATTTCATACAACAAAATAAATCTCATCTGATAGAATGTAGAACATTCGCGGCAATCCGGACCTTTTTAAGGCACACGGCCCGTAGCGATTGGACACATTTTAGCAACAAATTTCATCGATTCCGATGATTGACAAATTAACATTTCATACAACAAAATAAACCTCATCTAATAGAATGTAGAACATTCGCGGCAATCCGGACCTTTTTAAGGCACACGGCCCGTAGCGATTGGACACATTTTAGCAACAAATTTCATCGATTCCGATGATTGACAAATTAACATTTCATACAACAAAATAAATCTCATCTGATAGAATGTAGAACATTCGCGGCAATCCGGACCTTTTTAAGGCACACGGCCCGTAGCGATTGGACACATTTTAGCAACAAATTTCATCGATTCCGATGATTGACAAATTAACATTTCATACAACAAAATAAATCTCATCTGATAGAATGTAGAACATTCGCGGCAATCCGGACCTTTTTAAGGCACACGGCCCGTAGCGATTGGACACATTTTAGCAACAAATTTCATCGATTCCGATGATTGAAAAATTAACAATTCATACAACAAAATAAACCTCATCTAATAGAATGTAGAACATTCGCGGCAATCCGGACCTTTTTAAGGCACACGGCCCGTAGCGATTGGACACATTTTAGCAACAAATTTCATCGATTCCAATGATTGACAAATTAACATTTCATACAACAAAATAAATCTCATCTGATAGAATGTAGAACATTCGCGGCAATCCGGACCTTTTTAAGGCACACGGCCCGTAGCGATTGGACACATTTTAGCAACAAATTTCATCGATTCCGATGATTGTCAAATTAACAATTCATACAACAAAATAAACCTCATCTAATAGAATGTAGAACATTCGCGGCAATCCGGACCTTTTTAAGGCACACGGCCCGTAGCGATTGGACACATTTTAGCAACAAATTTCATCGATTCCAATGATTGACAAATTAACATTTCATACAACAAAATAAATCTCATCTGATAGAATGTAGAACATTCGCGGCAATCCGGACCTTTTTAAGGCACACGGCCCGTAGCGATTGGACACATTTTAGCAACAAATTTCATCGATTCCGATGATTGAAAAATTAACAATTCATACAACAAAATAAACCTCATCTAATAGAATGTAGAACATTCGCGGCAATCCGGACCTTTTTAAGGCACACGGCCCGTAGCGATTGGACACATTTTAGCAACAAATTTCATCGATTCCGATGATTGACAAATTAACATTTCATACAACAAAATAAATCTCATCTGATAGAATGTAGAACATTCGCGGCAATCCGGACCTTTTTAAGGCACACGGCCCGTAGCGATTGGACACATTTTAGCAACAAATTTCATCGATTCCGATGATTGACAAATTAACATTTCATACAACAAAATAAATCTCATCTGATAGAATGTAGAACATTCGCGGCAATCCGGACCTTTTTAAGGCACACGGCCCGTAGCGATTGGACACATTTTAGCAACAAGTTTCATCGATTCCGATGATTGACAAATTAACAATTCATACAACAAAATAAATCTCATCTAATAGAATAACAGAAAAACGTTTTAACTTTTTTATACTACTTTTTATGAATAAAAAGTAGTATAAAAAAGTTAAAACGTTTTTCTGTTATTCATTAAAAATGTACTACGAAGTGAACGCCTCCAAAATTCAAGATATCATCTAATAGAATGTAGAACATTCGCGGCAATCCGGACCTTTTTAAGGCACACGGCCCGTAGCGATTGGACACATTTTAGCAACAAATTTCATCGATTCCGATGATTGTCAAATTAACAATTCATACAACAAAATAAACCTCATCTAATAGAATGTAGAACATTCGCGGCAATCCGGACCTTTTTAAGGCACACGGCCCGTAGCGATTGGACACATTTTAGCAACAAATTTCATCGATTCCAATGATTGACAAATTAACATTTCATACAACAAAATAAATCTCATCTGATAGAATGTAGAACATTCGCGGCAATCCGGACCTTTTTAAGGCACACGGCCCGTAGCGATTGGACACATTTTAGCAACAAATTTCATCGATTCCGATGATTGAAAAATTAACAATTCATACAACAAAATAAACCTCATCTAATAGAATGTAGAACATTCGCGGCAATCCGGACCTTTTTAAGGCACACGGCCCGTAGCGATTGGACACATTTTAGCAACAAATTTCATCGATTCCGATGATTGACAAATTAACATTTCATACAACAAAATAAATCTCATCTGATAGAATGTAGAACATTCGCGGCAATCCGGACCTTTTTAAGGCACACGGCCCGTAGCGATTGGACACATTTTAGCAACAAATTTCATCGATTCCGATGATTGACAAATTAACATTTCATACAACAAAATAAATCTCATCTGATAGAATGTAGAACATTCGCGGCAATCCGGACCTTTTTAAGGCACACGGCCCGTAGCGATTGGACACATTTTAGCAACAAGTTTCATCGATTCCGATGATTGACAAATTAACAATTCATACAACAAAATAAATCTCATCTAATAGAATAACAGAAAAACGTTTTAACTTTTTTATACTACTTTTTATGAATAAAAAGTAGTATAAAAAAGTTAAAACGTTTTTCTGTTATTCATTAAAAATGTACTACGAAGTGAACGCCTCCAAAATTCAAGATATCATCTAATAGAATGTAGAACATTCGCGGCAATCCGGACCTTTTTAAGGCACACGGCCCGTAGCGATTGGACACATTTTAGCAACAAATTTCATCGATTCCGATGATTGTCAAATTAACAATTCATACAACAAAATAAATCTCATCTAATAGAATGTAGAACATTCGCGGCAATCCGGACCTTTTTAAGGCACACGGCCCGTAGCGGATGGACACATTCTTATTGACAACTAAAAAAATAAATCTGACAAATTAATAATTCATACACCAAAATACACAAATCTCATTTAATAGAATGTAGAACATTCGCGGCAATCCGGACCTTTTTAAGGCACACGGCCCGTAGCGGATGGACACATTCTTTTTGACAACTAAAAAAATAAATCTGACAAATTAATAATTCATACACCAAAATACACAAATCTCATTTAATAGAATGTAGAACATTCGCGGCAATCCGGACCTTTTTAAGGCACACGGCCCGTAGCGGATGGACACATTCTTATTGACAACTAAAAAAATAAATCTGACAAATTAATAATTTATACACCAAAATACACAAATCTCATTTAATAGAATGTAGAACATTCGCGGCAATCCGGACCTTTTTAAGGCACACGGCCCGTAGCGGATGGACACATTCTTTTTGACAACTAAAAAAATAAATCTGACAAATTAATAATTCATACACCAAAATACACAAATCTCATTTAATAGAATGTAGAACATTCGCGGCAATCCGGACCTTTTTAAGGCACACGGCCCGTAGCGGATGGACACATTCTTATTGACAACTAAAAAAATAAATCTGACAAATTAATAATTTATACACCAAAATACACAAATCTCATTTAATAGAATGTAGAACATTCGCGGCAATCCGGACCTTTTTAAGGCACACGGCCCGTAGCGGATGGACACATTCTTATTGACAACTAAAAAAATAAATCTGACAAATTAATAATTTATACACCAAAATACACAAATCTCATTTAATAGAATGTAGAACATTCGCGGCAATCCGGACCTTTTTAAGGCACACGGCCCGTAGCGGATGGACACATTCTTTTTGACAACTAAAAATATACCTTTTCGAATCACCGACAAACGAAACAAATAACTTGTGTATATATTTGCATTCTAAAATTTACCTAAAATTTGAGAAAAATGGAATTCCTCTTTGCATTTTGAATTAATAGACAATAAACTGACCATTCGTTAAACTCATTCTTGTGTTTTATTCACACCAACCATTATCCAACATCCTTAATATATTAATTATTTCAATAGTAATGCATAATTGATGACCCATATTAACGTTCGTAACGAACCTGTTAAATAATTAAGGGTTACCTCACAACACAACATAACACAACGTATAAATATGATATCAAATGTAAATTCATATAAGACCGGGGTTCGAACTATTACAATACATATTTTAATAAAATTTGAATTTTTTATTGATCCCTCTTTGATCATGAAATGTCCCCCGTAATCAAATCCTGATTTGATAAATGGTCTAGTTACATTGGTTCGATATTCCGGTAAATTACCCATGATGGGTTTAGTTGCCTTCGGATCAAATTTAAAACAAACCACCCGCAAATAATCCGCTTAACTGCATTGTTACCTGCGATTGGCCAAAACTTTGTTCTTATGGCTTGTAGACCTATGTGTAAATTTCTTTTGTGATAATGAGCTATAATTAAGTCGGTGATTGGATTATTTTTATTACTTTATTACTCATATAATAATTTTGAGTAATTAATCTACCACCTACGCGCACAATTCCAGATTCGACAATGTATGGATTTAGTTGTGAAAGATTGTCAACAAATTGTTTCTTCTGTAATTGTCTTATTTCTTTAGAAAATTCTATCATTGTTGTTCTTTATTATTAGCATTTCAGAAGCATTTAACTCTTCTGTACTAAGTGGTCCCTGAATCTTATTACTACTATTTACACAATTATATACAAATCGCTAAATCCACCCCGTAATTCTAAATAATTTCATCCAAGATGAAAATTTATTTAACCATAGAATTGGTTTGCTCTGATTTTCCGTAGCAAGTAAAACTTAAGGTGTTCATTAAAACTAAAATAAGCTTTTCAGTTCCAGTTTATAACGAATGATTCGATCGAGATGAAACTTTAAAGTTAGTGTTTAATCGTTAAAAACTGGAACTGAAAAGCTTTTGGTGAACATTCATATACTGGAAGTGGATGTTTACTCGAGGCGTTTTTTTGTTTTTTAGCGATATTGTTCTAAATATGACAAATATTACAAAACTTTTCAAACAAAAGTTAAAGAGAACGAGAAAAAGAACACGTTTTATAAAAACATATTTTTGTAAAATTCCTAACTTTCGAGAAAAAAAAAATTGAAACTTTGTACATTCTTTTGCCAATTGCTAATAAACTATAGGAGTTAATGAAATTTATATAACAATTAATTGCAGAGAATTAAAAATTGAACAATTTACTAAAAATAGCATTTTTGCGTAAAGCGCATAGTTTTCAAGAAACATTTTGTAATTAACGTTATTGCAAAAAAACCACGCGTCAGTAATTAAAGCTAATATGTATATGTAGGGCGGGTGGGTAGCCTCTATCCCACCCTCGAGTCAGTAAACAATCATCAAAACTTATTTTGTTTTGTTTTTAAATTTTACTTTCTTCAATAATTTGTTTTTTTACGTCAACCGATTTTATTTGTTGTCAATTGTTTTTCATTTCAACAATTAAAAAAAATTGCTATCTGAAATCAGCTGTTGTTGTTATAATTTTCAATTATTTACGTTCGTCATATTTTGGCAATTGCTTTAACATTCGCTAAATGTGTTTGTTTCTAACACGTTAAACTTTTTCATTGGTACAAACAAACAATTACTTTATGTATTCATTTATTTATTTTTTAAATTTATTTATTTACTTATTTGTTTATTTATTTAGCTAATTTAACTGATTTAATTAATTGTTTATTACGTTTTGAAAAAGAATAACGTTCGTTGACAAACACTATATCACTTTTAATGTTTTCAATTGATTTCTATAGAGACATACAATTGTTTTAGCACTTTTTTTCAATACAAACATTTTTTTAAATAATAATTTTGAATTGTTTTCTTTTATCTATTTTTTTCGCTAATATTGAACTGATTTTATTTCAATTTTTTAAACAAATTTAATGCAACTGTGATAAAATATTTTTTTAATTTTAACATATGTCAATTAGTTTCGTTTGTCAAGATTTAATTGATAGTCCATTGTTTTTAAAGATTGTTAATTGTTTCCTTTTTACAAATTTCTAATATGATTTTTTTAGTATATTTAACTATTTTTATCATTTTTTAATTGTTTTTGTTCGTGGGGTTTTAATTGATCGTAAATTATTTTTAGGGATTGTCAAATGTTTTTTTTACAAAATATTAATATATTTTTTACAAATTAATGTTTTTTTTTTTTGGTGATGTTAACTATTTTTAATAATTTTTAATGATTTATCTGCGATCGTACAGAAAGTACACGCTTTTTGCATCATTTTTCATTGTAAAAGTGGCTTTTTAAAGCACTAGTGCTTTTTTACGTTTTTATTGCACAGAAATGTCAAATTTGACAGATGAATGAATAGCACAAATTTTCGACGAAAAACTTAATTTTTTATTGATTGATACAAATAACTAATAAACTATAAATAAAATATATAATACAAACGAAATGGCAGATTTAGGAACTCCAAAGATTTCATTTAATGTAAGTCGAAGCGATTACAATAAAGCGAACATTTTTTCCATAAATAATAATGGCGTCCGAAATTTGTGCAACTTGTTTACTGGTTGCTAAGTAACGCTTTCATTAGTGCACTGCGGGTAAAATATGTTTTCATTAATTGAATTATTGAAATGACATTAAAATATTACTCATAAGAATATATTCTTTGAAATCCTTTACGATCGAAGATAAAATTTTGTAAGGCACACGTGTAAAAAGTTTCTTTATTGTACTCCTGGCTTTAAAAAAACTCGCTTGTTCCTCGCTCGTGTTTTTAACCGCCAGTTCGTGCAATAAAGCATCACTTTTTACACTTGTACCTTAAATAACTATTTCGTTCGTCGAGTTTTAATTGATCGTCAATTGTTTTTAGGGATTGCCAACTGTTTCTTGCAAGTTTCTAATATATTTTTTAGTAATTTTAACTAATTTTAAAAATTTAAACTAGCGAAAGCAGTTCATTCACGATCAATATATAATTGATCGTCAATTGTTTTTAGGGATTGTCAATTGGTTTTTATAAATTTCTGATATATATTTTTTAGTAATTGTAACTATTTTTATCAATAGTTTGCATTTGTTAGGATTTAATTGACTGTCAATTGTTTTCAGGAACTGCCAACTGTTTTTTATACATCTTTCTAAATACTTTTTTTTTAATTGATCGTTAATTGTTTTTAAAAAGTGCAATTTAAAATATTTTTATCAATTTTCAACTGTTTTCATTCATCACAATTTATTTGATCGTGAATTGCTCTTAGCGACTGCCAATTGTTTTTTAAGTGCCAATATTTTTCTTCCTATCGCTCTTTTGTTGACAACTTTTTATTTATGTTAATTTCCAATTACTTTAAAACAAATTTAAACATTTTCTCAATTTTATTCTTTTATATCGCATTGATAAACTATTTAGATTAACTCCTATTTACTATTTTTATAATTTCATAACATTTTAACTCTTTTCAGTAAAATTATTATTTTTTGGAGTTTCTAAATTTTAATTTTTTTCTAAATCTCATTTTTTATTACATATTTTTTTTAAATTATTTTTTTAAATAATCAGTTTTCTTAAGTGATTTATTTATTTTGTGTTTTTATTTGGCAGTTTCAACTGATTTTGAAAGTTTTCGTTTATCAAAACTTTCAATTTATTCTTGACGTACTGTTCAAGTATTGTAAGTGTTCAATTGTAATTGATTCGTGTTTCAATTACAACTCGTTCAAGAAATACAACGAAGTAAATTTAAAATTTTTATTATTGTCTAAAAAAAATTTCGGTAATCTTTTTTTGGTTCTAAATTTAATTCTTTTTTAGATTTTCAACATTTTTTTAAAGTTTTTTGGCAATCAATGATTTTAACTTTATTTTTAATTTGACTTTTGTTGTCTTTCGTCAAATGACGATTGTTTTCTTTTCAACAATTGTAAATGACATCTGAAATGGCATTTAATTGTTTTAATGAGCTGTTTTTATTATAATTTTCAATTGTTTTCGTTTGTCGATTGTTTTTTCTTTGCAAATTTCCAACAATTTGTTTTAATCACAAATAATTATTTGTGATTTCGTAATGATTTTGTAACATTTTTGTTTTCAATTATTTTATCACATATTTTTCAATATAAAGTGTTTTTTTCTTGATAATTTTCAATTGTTTCCTTTCGTTACATTTGCTGTTGTTTCTTTATCCAATTTAATTTTGATTTAATGCAACTGTTTTTAAAATAATTTTTGATTTTATCGTTAAAATTCAAGTGCTATTTTTGATTGTCAATTTGTTTGCTTTGTTTGTTTGCTGTTTTTTTTTATAATTTTCAATTGTTTTCGTTCGTAATTTTTTATCAATGTCTACCTGCTTTGATCATTTGTCGATTGTTTTTTCTTTGCAAATTTCCAACAATTTGTTTTAATCACAAATAATTATTTGTGATTTCGTAATGATTCTGTAACATTTTTGTTTTCAGTTATTTTATCACATTTTTTTAATATAAAGTGTTTTTTCAATTGTTTCCTTTCGTTACATTTGCTGTTGTTTCTTTATTGTCAATTTAATTTTGATTTAATGCTACTGTTTTTAAAATAGTTTTTGATTTTATCGTTAAAATTCAAGTGCCCTTTTTGATTGTCAATTGTTATTATTTCTGACAAATTTTAACTATTTTTTACTAATTATCATTGTTTTTGCCTGTCAAGCTTTATAATAATTTTCAATTAATTTTGTTCATCAAATGTAGGTCAATGTTCAATTGATTTTACCAACTTTTAATTGTTATCAATTATTTTTTATATCTAATAACTTCAATTCTGTTTTTAGAAATTCAATTGTTTTGGCGCTTTTTTATTTCATTAATTTCATCTGTTCTTTTCTCATTTTATTAAAAACTAACTGAATATTAATTGAATATAATTCACTTATACTCTTATATTCTTGATCACAAGATGTTCTAGCGTACTCTTGACCAAACACAATAAACGGTGCAATGACCAATCGCACTCCTAACTCCTACTTTGTGGTAGGTCAAGGGTACGCTGGAGTTTAAGCGAGGACATAGGCACTAGGTTAATGTATAGTTTATTAGGGTAGGTCAAGAGTACGCTAGATAAAAGGAGGGTATAATTTATTGAGGCTGGATGTCTTTTTTATGTTTACTATTTTTCATTTGTTTAATATGAAAATTAGCACATTCTTTCCTTTTTTATATAATTTAAATTATTTATACAAATTTAAATTGATTTTTTGACGCTTTTCCATATTCAATTGGTTTTTTCTTTGTAAAATTTAAGTTTTTTTTTAATTTCCAATTTTTTTAGAAAGTTACAAACGATTATTTAAAATAAAATTTAATTATCAATTTTTTGAAAAATTATTTTTATTTATTATTTGAAAAAAAAACAACCCCCAATTGTTTCGCTTCTCACTCTCTTATTAATGAATGGTTTTTTGTTTACGTTGTAAAATTTAAACTATTTAAGTGCATTCGAGAAAAATATAGGGAAAGTACTATAATCGCCACATCACCATTTTTATATCTGGTAATTTAACCTGCGTATTTGACGAAACTAATTTTAAAAATTTAAACTAGCGAAAGCAGTTCATTCACGATCAATATATAATTGATCGTCAATTGTTTTTAGGGATTGTCAATTGGTTTTGATAAGTTTCTAATATATATTTTTTAGTAATTGTAACTATTTTTATCAATAGTTTGCATTTGTTAGGATTTAATTGACTGTCAATTGTTTTCAGGGACTGTCAACTGTTTTTTATACAGCTTTCTAAATACTTTTTTTTAATTGATCGTTAATTGTTTTTAAAAACCGCAATTTAAAATATTTTTATCAATTTTCAACTGTTTTTATTCATCCCGATTTAATTGATCGTCAATTGCTCTTGGCTACTGCCAATTGTTTTTTAAGTTCCAATATTTTCCTTCCTATCGTTCTTTTTACTTATTGTAATTTCCAATTATTTTAAAACAAATTTAAACATTTTCTTAATTTTATTGTTTTATATCGCATTCATAAACTATTTAGATTAACTCCTATTTACTATTTTTATAATTTTATAACATTTTAACTCTTTTCAGTAAAATTATTATTTTTTGTAGTTTCTAAATTTAATTTTTTTCTAAATCTAATTTTTTATTACATTTTTTTATTATTTTTTTAAATAATCAGTTTTCTTAAGTGATTTATTTATTTTGTGTTTTTTTTGGAAGTTTTAACTGAAAGTTTTCGTTTATCAAAACTTTCAATTTATTCTTGACGTAATGTTCAAGTTTTGTAAGTGTTCAATTGTAATTGATTCGTGTTTTAATTACAACTCGTTCAAGAAGTACCACGAAGTAAATTTCTAACTTTTATTATTATCTAAAAAAAATCTCGGTAATTTAATTTTGTTTTGGTTCTAAATTTAATTCTTTTTTTAGATTTTTAACAGTTTTCTTAAAGTTTTTTGGCAATCAATGATTTTAACTTTATTTTTAATTTGACTTTTGTTGTCTTTCGTCAACTGACGATTGTTTTCTTTTCAACAGTTGTAAATGACATCTAAAATGGCATTTAATTGTTTTAATGCTTTCAGCTGTTTTTTTATAATTTTCAATTGTTTTCCTTCGTAATTTTTTTTATCAATGTCCACCTGCTTTGATCATTTGTCGATTGTTTTTTCTTTGCAAATTTCCAACAATTTGTTTTAATCATTAATAATTATTTGTGATTTCGTAATGATTCTGTAACATTTTTGTTTTCAATATAAAGTGTTTTTTTCTTGATAATTTTCAATTGTTTCCTTTCGTTACATTTGCTGTTGTTTCTTTATTTTCAATTTAATTTTGATTTAATGCTACTGTTTTTAAAATAGTTTTTGATTTTATCGTTAAAATTCAAGTGCCCTTTTTGATTGTCAATTGTTATTATTTCTGACAAATTTTAACTATTTTTTACTAATTATCATTGTTTTTGCCTGTCAAGCTTTATAATAATTTTCAATTAATTTTGTTCATCAAATGTAGGTCAATGTTCAATTGAATTTACCAACTTTTAATTGTTATCAATTATTTTTTATATCTAATAACTTCAATTCTGTTTTTAGAAATTCAATTGTTTTGGCGCTTTTTTATTTCATTAATTTCATCTGTTCTTTTCTCATTTTATTAAAAACTAACTGAATATTAATTGAATATAATTCACTTATACTCTTATATTCTTGATCACAAGATGTTCTAGCGTACTCTTGACCAAACACAATAAACGGTGCAATGACCAATCGCACTCCTAACTCCTACTTTGTGGTAGGTCAAGGGTACGCTGGAGTTTAAGCGAGGACATAGGCACTAGGTTAATGTATAGTTTATTAGGGTAGGTCAAGAGTACGCTAGATAAAAGGAGGGTATAATTTATTGAGGCTGGATGTCTTTTTTATGTTTACTATTTTTCATTTGTTTAATATGAAAATTAGCACATTCTTTCCTTTTTTATATAATTTAAATTATTTATACAAATTTAAATTGATTTTTTGACGCTTTTCCATATTCAATTGGTTTTTTCTTTGTAAAATTTAAGTTTTTTTTTAATTTCCAATTTTTTTAGAAAGTTACAAACGATTATTTAAAATAAAATTTAATTAACAATTTTTTGAAAAATTATTTTTATTTATTATTTGAAAAAAAAAACAACCCCCAATTGTTTCGCTTCTCACTCTCTTATTAATGAATGGTTTTTTGTTTACGTTGTAAAATTTAAACTATTTAAGTGCATTCGAGAAAAATATAGGGAAAGTACTATAATCGCCACATCACCATTTTTATATCTGGTAATTTAACCTGCGTATTTGACGAAACGGAGTGCTGAATCGGGTTTATTAACCATTTTGCTGACTTATAATTTTAAATGAGTAATTGATTTTAACAAATTGTAGCCAAAATTAAAAAAAATCTGGAAACTCTCTCTGGATAATTGAGGTTCTTCTGGGGTAGACATGATTAATGAAAGGAACAAGAAGAGGTCTACCTTATTAACTTTTGCTTTGGAGGGCGAACTTTGTCCTTTGAGGGCATAAATATTCATGTTCATAAGATTGGCTGAAAATAATATATTTAGTCTAAGATTTCTAATATTAAGAGAGTTTTAATTTGAACCATTATTTTTTAATCACCAAAAGAAATATTACTGTAACAACATCTATCTAAATAATTAAAATATGTACTGATATAGAAATAATATTATATTTAAAAATTAGAAAAAACACGAAAATATTTTTAATTTTCTACAAGTTTAATATATTTTCTAAATAATATTATATTTGTTAATATTACCTTACTTTCTTTGCAATGAAATCTTGTCCTTATTTTAATGTGTAATGTTTCTCTTCCAGACATTTCCCACTTAGCTCTTAATCATCCGAGTTGTTTTCCCGCTTAATTATTTATGCGCCCCGTCTGACGCTTTTAAGCGTGTGTATTCAGTTGCGTGAAATTGTCTCCCCTTCTCAGATACAATTAAACATTTCTAACGGATAACAGATCTCTTAGTTTGTTTACGCTGTGTTACAAACCCTCCCACACTCCTTACCCCAACACATATTCCAAGCCATCTTTGCTCATTTTCGCGAGTGGCTACGAAACACTACTAAATTTAATTTTCTCATTTCAGGTAAGACTAACAGAGATCAGGCGGCGACAACATAAATACGCCGAGGGTGAGTCTAATGGAATAATGTTATCAAGTGAAGTACTTTAAAGATTTTACAATCAATTCCTAGTAGTATCACTATTAATATAAAACGAAAATACATTTTTTAAAACGAATTCGGAGTTAATTAAATTTCGCTTGTGCGAACTCAATATGTTCGTTTTGTATGAAACTGTAACCATTAATATTGAGTGTACATTGTTTAAAACAATTTACCGGAAAACTGAAATATGTAAATATGAAACATAACAAGAGGTTCGTTACCGACGTAACTGCAACAGAATTTCATTAAGCGCACTGCCTCATAAGTGTCTACTTTGATTACTAAAACAACTGTTCGCTTTCCAAGTAATAAATTGTTTTCTCTTTATAACATAGCAACATGCTCTAATAATTTTGATACTACGTAATAAATGATTTAGCTTTGAATTGAAATAGTATTTCAATGTTCAAATGAATTTATTCCAATTACCATTTTTACAGAGAACGTAAATCTAAAACTCCGATCTGAAATATTGTGTCCGTGACATGATTTTCCGGTGATGTTTATTTAAATTGATTGCTTGATTGCTAACACAATGGGCGGATCGTTATTGTGCCCGCCGGGCGATACTGTAATTAAAAAAATGAAAAGCTTCAATAAATGATATATAAGTTGATAAAAAACATATATTTTTTTAATTTTACTCGAATGGAAATTTGTAAATTAATTATAAAAAACTCATCCATTGTTTCAGTGCGTATTCAAATTTTATTGTGTAATTATTTATTAATAATTATCTATTTTATGACTATAATTTCAATTACAGGCACCATTCTGTCGGCATTTATAAAAATTAGTGTTAATTATGGATAGTATTAATTAATATCTTGTTTTTAATATATTCAATTCTGTTTTAAAATTTTATGTACATTTCATTTGCAAAAATAAAATGAAACACAAAGCGAATGTTAGAAAACGAAGAATGTATGTTGTTTAGATTTTAAAAAGATGTTTAGTAAAGCTGTTGCAAATCATTTGCAACAGTATTTTTAAGTATGTCATCTAACATATTCCAAACTACTGGGTCTCTCAAAATGCTGATAGTTAAAGAGAATCAGTAATTTTAAATCATAATTTAATGAATAGAATGGTTGCGACCGTTACTACGTGATAATCCATACTTACACTGAATTGAAAAATTCACTATGTTTTAACCACAAATAATTATTGTAAAAATATTATATAACGTGTAGGCACAATTATATAAATCTAAACAACACAGCACGACTCGAGTTTCGACGTTTTATCGTCATTATCAAGTGAATTATAAATTGATGAAATTGTGGTTTTATACTAACTATTTTGGGGTGAGGGAATATACCTGCCGCTAATTGTTTGCGGATTATCTCGGGAGGGTAGTACCAGATTAAAAAGTGGCGAAAAGATTAGTTCGGTCTGCTCATTAAGAAGATTTACTGACGGATTACGGCTCTGTTTGAAAATTTCCAATGACTCCAGGAGATTAAGCTTAGCGCCCTTGTTGCAATTATGCAAAATTTTTAGATTATTTATATCCGGGAATTCGTGTTTGCATTCTAAAAAATGATTTGAAAAAGAGCTAGTGTCTTGATTAAGACGAAAAGCACGATGATGTTCGGAAAAACGAGTTGATACACTTCGTCCTGTTTGACCTACATACACACTATTGCATTCTGAACAACAGATCTCATACACACCAGATTTTTTACGAGGATCGACTTTATCTTTGGCATTGAATAGCATGTTTGATAATTTTCCAGCAGGTTTAAACGCTACTTGATGATTCTCTTTTCGAAAAATATTAGCATTCTGTTCGCTGGTTTTTCCAAAGTATGTGAGCGGAATGAACGATGTTTTTAAATTAGCTATTTTCGGATATATTAAAACCCTTGTGGTTTGATGACGTTTTTTTTATTAGGTTTTGAATGAGGTTAGTGGGAAACCATTGTCACTGGCAATTGAAATTATTTTATTTAATTCTGTGGCTCTTCTGTCAGTAGCTAAGGGGATGGAGAAAGCTCTATGTATCATTGAGTGATATGCAGCTATAGTCTGTTCGCTGGATCTTTGGTCGTACGTCATACACTATCGCTTCAAAAAACGACGAAAGTTTTACAGTGCGTTCTTTTTCTAACGCATTTGGTTTACTTTATCAGATGGAATGTTTTTGCGTCGTTTCTCGAAGCGATAATTTGTGACGTACGACCAGAGATCCAACGAACAGACTATAGTTTGTGTGACAACGGGTGATTTGAGACAAATGGGATTGTTGAGTTGACGTTAGTAGGCTTCCTGTATATATCAAATTCAATTTTATTATTTTGGTGAATTAACGTTAAATCCAAAAAGTTAATTTTGTTGTCTTATTCTATTTCGAGAGTGAATTTAATTTTAGGGTGAATGCTGTTAATTAGATTGAGGAACTGATCTAATTGACGTGTTGTGCCACTGAAACACTCTATTACATCATCAACATATCTATACCAGAAGGAAATGTGTTTTTTTGCAAGGGCGCTAAGCTTAATCTCCTGGAGTCATTGGAAACAGAGCCGTAATCCGTCAGTAAATCTTCTTAATGAGCAGACCGAAATAATCTTTTCGCCACTTTTTAATCTGGTACTACCCTCCCGAGATAATCCGCAAACAATTAGCGGCAGGTATATTCCCTCACCCCAAAATAGTTAGTATAAAATCACAATTTCATCAATTTATGATAATGACGATAAAACGTCGAAACTCGAGTCGTGCGGTGTTGTTTAGATTTATATAATTGTGCCTACACGTTATATAATATTTTTACAATAATTATTTGTGGTTAAAACATAGTGAATTTTTCAATTCAGTGTACATAATTTAATGTATTAATAGCGTGTGCCCCAAAATAGATGTTCTTATTTATCTATCTTCTTTATTTATTAAAATTCTCAAACATATCAATATATATATATATATATATACAGGGTTATTCACGCTATAAGGCACGGAATATTGTGGTCAAAATACGTGACTTTCAAAAAGTTTCACTTTAGGGATATATGGGGGTCTACTAGGGCTACTTTTTAAAATTAATTTCATAATATACAGGATGTCCCAAAAACACTAAAAGTATCAAAGTTGTGTTTTTTTAATGAAACACCCTGTATTTTATTGCATTTTTGGATCCTTCAATCAAGATAAGTGTGTGTTTTATTAAGGTTTTTATTACTTAAACCTTAAGGTTTTTGAAATAATTTGAATTTTGTAAAAATCTAACGTAATTTTCATGTTTCAAATACTTAAAAAGTAATTGAGTTATGTATACCAAATTTACACTGAAATGTAACAATAGATCATATTTTATTTTCCAAGTATAATAAATTTGACATCTTATAACGGGTGTAAAAAAATTGGAATTAAACAAATGAGAACTTCAAATGGCTATAACTTCATTTATTTAAATAGAACGCTATATTTATTAATTTATCAGCAAATGCACGTTTTAATTACCTATCGAATGGCATTTATATCTTAAATGTTAAGTCTTCTCGTTTTTACAGAAAACGTCAAAATATTGTTTATTGCACCGTTTGAGTACTTTTTAAGTAAAAATTTTAATGTATCTAGTTTTCTATGGTATTTAAAAACGTCAGATAATTAATTTAGTCTGCCACTTTAGTTTAAAAAGCCTGTCTTTTGTTATAGATGTCTTATTTTGCATTTTTGTGTTAGATCGTTAGTAATTGTTATTGTTTGAACATGGCTGTTGTATTTTTTGGTAAAAAATGAAGATTTACTCAAAAGAAGGGGGTATTGGCATTATCTTTATGCTTGGAGAATGTCATCAAAATTGTTTATTGGCTTGTCGAGTTTATACTTAAAGGTTTCCCGAAAGAAATCACCCTAAGCCAGCCATTTTTGAGAGACTATTAAACCAATTTAAAGAAATTGGAAGTGTCAGTTATAAAAACCCCAGTATAAGAAAATCTGTGTAAATTTTCATTTTTTACTATTCAATACAACAACGATGTTCAAACAATAACGGTTACTAACGATCTAACACAAAAACGCAAAATAACTCAACTATAACAAAAGACAGGCTTTTTAAACTAAAGTAACAGACTAAATTAATTATCTTACGTTTTTAAATACGATGGAAAACTAGATATATTAAAATTTTTACTTAAAAAATACTAAAATGGTGCAATAAACAATATTTTGGCGTTTTCTGTAAAAACGAGAAGACTTAACATTTAAGATATAAATACCATTCGATAGGTAATTAAAACGTGCATTTGCTGATAAATTAATAAATATAGCGTTCCATTTAAATAAATGAAGTTATAGCCATTTAAAGTTCTCATTTGTTTAATTCCAATTTTTTTACACCCGGTATAAGATATCATATTTATTATACTTGGAAAATAAAATATTATCTATTGTTACATTTCAGTGTAAATTTGGTATGCATAACTTAATTACTTTTTAAGTATTTGAAACATGAAAATTAGGTTAAATTTTTACAAAATTCAAATTGTTTCAAAAACCTTAAGGTTTAAGTAATAAAAACCTTATTAAAACACACACTTATTTTGATCGAAGAATCCAAAAATGCAATAAAATACAGGGTGTTTCATTAAAAAAAACACAACTTTGATACTTTTAGGGTTTTTGGGACACCCTGTATATTATGAAAGTAATTTTAAAAAGTAGCCCTAATAGACCCCCATATATCCCCAAAGTGAAACTTTTTGAAAGTCACGTATTTTGGCCACAATATTCCGTGCCGTATAGCGTGAATAACCCTGTATATATATATATATAATTTTTTATGTGCAGTAGTTTGTTCTTGGCTAATCAAGCCGAGATTATTTGTTTTTTTTTATAGAATTTCTATTCTTTCAGTTGTTTCTTTATCTATGATATGTGTAAGTGAATAAGAAACCCTATGCAGGTTTGAACAAATTTCAAACAGAATTCTCTTATTTTTAAAATACATTATACAGGATTGTGTTTGGGGTGACAATAATCAAAATCTTCCTTCGTTTTACAACATCTTTTAATGATAAAAATATATTAATGTATAGACACCACTAAGGCGACATCTATTGTATAAACCTTGCACTGATTTCCCTAATTGAGTCGACAAACCACTGACAAATGAAAAGACACTGTCGTTAGCAATAATTAACAATGGCAATTCGAGTCTTGTCAACGCAACACAATTAAAGGCAAGGAAGCGAAATGTTACTAAAGTTTTCCATTAATGGTGTCTGTATCATTAACGAAGGATTGATTTTTTATAAACTCCATAGTGATTCTGTTTCCGTGTCTACAGCATCTGTTCCAGATTGAGCGGCTGAACTACAAACTCACCAATACGTCTAGCCAACGAGGTGTTATACGGCTAAATACCCCCTATGGAAAATTTCAGATGCTAAAACTAAATTACCTCCAGGCGAGTAGAAGAATATCTCCGAAATCTCGCACTGATAATCAATCAATCTGTCCCATGGGGGACAAACATCTGAGGAATAGAAAAGTGCATTACAGCACAAACCTGCTGATAAGAATATTAAGTGGAATGCTATAGGCCTCAGCGAAGTCAGAAGGCGCGGTGAACAACTGATCACACTAAAATCTAGACATAACCTATACTATGAGGGCGAAGATGACAATTCTAGTAGAGGAACGGGATTCCTAATACATAAGCGTCATAATGCAGACACAGTTTCCTTAAAGAAAATTTCCACCAGAGTAATCTGTCTTGTTCTGAGGCTGACCTCGAGATACATCCAGATCACACAGGTATATGCACCTACGACTAGCCATGATAACGAGAAGGTGGATATCTGGATAGCTTCTATGATGATATAACTACGGCTCTCACAGACCAACAAGCGTAGTATACGATTCTGTGCGGAGATTTCAATGCTAAAATGGTAATGAAGCAGGACACTGCTGAGACTCCTTTGGATAACTTTGGACTACCAGGCAGAAACGAGCAGGGTGAAGTAATACTGGACCATCTGTTGCAGAATAACCTATTTCACATGAATAGATTATACAAGTTAAATAGAAGATGGACATGGGAAAGCCCAGATGGTCACACAAGAAACGAAATAGACTATATTATAACGGACAAAAAACGCATCGTCAAAGATGTCACAGTATTGAATAATTTCTCCACTGGAAGCGACCACGGACTCGTACGGGCTAGAGTGGTTATTGATATCGATAAGGAATACAAAACACATCCAACAAACGATGGAAGGTAATAAAAGTATGAAAGTTATGAGAAGAAAACTTGGAATCGGTACAAAGCATATAATCAAACTGAAGACTAAACAAGTTATAACAATAACAAATAGAGAAGAAATCCTAAAAATGGTATAAGACTTCTACCAGTCGCTTTACACAAGCTAAAACGAAGATATACTAAACTCTAGCTCAGAACCGGATATAGTGACAGCCAAAAAAGAGATTGAAAATCAAGGTTCAGAAAAATTACCATGCATCACAGTAGATGAACTAAAGCTCGCGCTAAGGAGAACAAAGGATAACAAAGCTCCCGGAGAAAAAATGTACTTGCAGATACAATAAAAATTGGTGGTCCGCATTTACTGGAAAATATCGCAGTGCTATTTAACTTGTGCTTATACAATACTACAATTCCAGATAAATGCTATTGATAAGAAAGATGATATAGCGGAATTTGGAAATTAAAGACCAATAAGCCACCACTATCAACTGTTGACAAAAATATTAGATTGTCAACTATGAAATGGTGCAAGCTTGATATTATTTATTTCAATCGCACACAACCTCATTTAGAGGCCGTATTTTGACATAATTGTGAAAGTACATCTTTTCCTCTTTCTAACGCATATTTCAGTTTGAAAAAATTTGTAATAGTTTTTTTCTATAGGCGATTAAGTGAGACTACTGAAATCAGCGAAATTCTTGTGTTGATGAGGTATGAGTTCCAGCCTGATGCCATAACACAGTTGGTAGTCGCCGATATCAATAGTATGTTCGGCTTTCAAGTGGCTACAAATGCAACTATAGCTCGTTAGTTTAAAAAAATTCATTTGGGAGATTTTGACCTGTCTATTGAACCACATGGCCGACTCAAGACTCAGGTAAATAATGAAGTCCTGAAAGCCACTGTAGAAGCGAATCCCAGCCAAAGTGCACATGAATTACCATTATTGTACAATGTATCAAAGCAAATAATCTCGACTCATTTGGCACAAATCGGTAAAGTGAAAAAGCTGAATAAGTGGATACTGCATGAATTGACTGATGCACAGAAGGAACAAAGACTTGATGCATGTCTTTCAATTCTTTCTCGCAATAAATCCGAACCATTTTTAATCAAATTGTTACGTGTGATGAAAAATGGATCATGTAGGATAATCGTAAGCTTTTATTGCAATGGTTGGACAAAGATGAATTACCAAAACACTGTCCGAAACGAGACATCCACCAGAAGAAGCTGATAGTCACTTTTTGGTGGTCTCGCTCAGGTGTCAATCACCATAGCTTTATCGAACATGGTCAATCGATCACGATGGAAGTCTATTGTTGTCATGTCGAAGAAATAATGAGAAATCTTGCTATTAAACAACCAAAATTAGTTAATCGGATGACTCAAATCCTGCTGCATGACAACGCTCGACCACATGCCGCACGAATGACCGTTTCAAAGCTACAGGAGTTGGAGTTGGAAACTCTCCGTCACCCATCGTACTCGCTCGACCTAGCCCCAACTAACTAACATTTCTTTCAAAATTTAAACAACTTTTTATCTGGATAAAAATTCAATTCCGCATAGGCTGTCAAAATGGCGTTTCAAGAGTTCATCGACTCTCGTGATCCAGGCTTCTGCAGCAAAGGGATAAATGAGTTACCTCTAGAACGGAAAAAGTGCATCTATAATATGGGTGCAAAATTTGATTAAAAATAAAGAGGTTTTATTGGAAAAACGTCGAATTCAATTATGTGCATTTTTTGCTCCATTTCATACTTGAAAACCTAATAATAACAACGATACTTGAGAAAAAGCTGAATTTCTATCAACCTCTAGGGCAGGCGGGCTTCCGTGCTAAATTTGGAACAAATAACCATATGCAAAGTATAAAAACGATGATTGAAAAAAGCATCGAATCCAACAGGCCATTGGTCCTTGTTTTTGTAGACATTCAAAAGACCTTTGATAGGGTAGAGCTGAATACGGTCCTCAGTGCATTACAGGAATGTCGGCTTGATTACAGATACTCAAAGCTGATTTACAATATCTACAAAAATGCTACAATAACGGTAAAACTCAATGACAATACTAAATGCATTTAAATCGGTAGATGTGTCAGACAGGGAGACATAATATCGCCCAGACTCTTTATAACAGTCTTGGAGTATGTTTAAAAAAAACTCAATTGGGAAAGCAAGGGCCTAAATATATATGGTCGAAACTTAACAAATCTACTTTTTGCGGATGATATAGTTTTGCTATCAGATAACCTTAAAGACATTAACGATATGTTACAAGAACTACAAAGGGCATGTGCTGACGTAGGTCTAAAAATTAAAATCACAAAAACAAAATATATAAAAAATTTAGTTCCCAGTGAGCAAATTCTCATTGGTGATGAGGAAGTGGCTGACTAAGTATAATTATTTTAGTCATAACATCCAAATCTCAAGAGATAACCAAACGTGCAAAATGAACAGAAGAGTTATACTGCCTTGGGCAGCCTATGGAAAGCTTGCGGAAGTCTTTAAAAGCGAAATGCCACAATGTTTGAAGAGGAAGGTGTTTGATCAATACGTGCTGCTGGTCATGACCTATGGAGCTGAAACCTTAACACTAACTGCAACAAGTGCTAAGAAACTTATGGTAACATAGCGCAATATGGAAAGGTCGATGCTCGGGGTTTCATTGCGGGATCATATAAGAAATGAAGATTTACGAAGAACTGGCGTCACGTATGTAGTTATCCAAATTTGCAAACTCAAGTGGAACGTCGGACGGACGATCTAACGATATGTGCAGGCAACCGGATACAAAAAGCTCAAGACAGAAAGAAATGGGCAGAAATAGGGGAGACTTATGTCCAGCAGTGGATACAGGGAGCTGAATAACTGACTAACATCAGTGTGATCTTCTTATAATCAATAATAGAGGCAACACGGGGGAGACAGTAAAAGTGGAGCTAATATTAGGGGGTAAAAAACTTTATTAAGATTATCTAAGCTTGGTTTGGTTTGGGAGGTCAATTGACAAATTCTTTATTTCTGCCGTTAACACTTATGGTTTAAAATTATAAATTTTGACAAGACTAATGACTTTGAATGGGCTGTAATAACAAATGTGTAGCGGCAATCTCTTCTTACAAAAACGTGTGTAATTTGCGAATGGTGTGGTGAATTACAGCGAGTCTAAGCGTCCAGATTTTGACTTTAATCAATACAATTTGATCCTATCGGAGTAAATTTATTTAGAGACGTTGGTGGTAATTTTGTCTCGTGTAAATTTATGATTATTCCAATTTAGCAAAAGACCGAAAACTTAGCTATTGAGTAAATGAGTACAGTAGTGATTTATCCACGTACATAAATAACGATATGTTACGCGTCATTTCAATTTTCAAACGCCGGGAGGCATTAGTCCATGAAAAGATTGTGAAATATAGGATTTTAAAAGACCAAGTATGAGTGATGTGCCATTTTCCAAATGAAATTTTAGTTTTTAACTTCTCAAGGTTCGAAATTTTGAATGAGTTAATTTCGACTCGCGATATGTATCAGCAATGCTGTTTTCAGTACCTAATACAAGTCTGATTAAAGTTTAGAATTGCGTGATAAAGTTGATGTTTCTGTGCTCCCGTCCTGAGAACCTATCAGGTTCGAATTTATAGCAGAAATACATTTTTGTAATTTGTAAATATTCTATATTCGCGACCTTTGAAGTAATATTAGAATCTTTTAATTTCCAAATAAACGGCTAGTATTTCATGACCGAAAGTACTGTATTTACGTTCTGTTGACGAAAAAGATTTGAAAAAAAGAGCGAGCTGTAAATGACTCCAAAAATAATAATAATAATAAATGGCTTTATTTGCATAATAAATAAAGAAAATTGTAAACAAAGACAAAATAATAATAACTAAGTAACTTAAATTAGCAAATCCTAAAATAAATTATATAATGCCAAAAAGTGAATATTATGCAAATCTTAAGGTCGGATTCAGCTTTGAGTAAATCCTCAATACTGCTCTTCCATCCAAACCTTCTGAAATGGGAATATCCTTCTGCTGTAACACACTGCCATTAGCGGAGTCAGATATGTTACATCTATTAAAATATTTAACTCCCCAAAAGAGTCTGGTGCAGCAAGCATAGCACAGTTATTCAGTACAGCTTTGAATGTTGTAAATGCTTTGAAAGCTGGTTGAGATAAGATAAGACTAGTGATTTATTGCGTGGAGTTTTTTGAGTGGTACTAAAATACTTGAGAATGATTCAATAAATCTGTGTTAGACGTTAGCCCCCCTGTTGCTCGTTTCCCCACTCACATGATTTGTGCGCCCTATTTTAGAATTTTTAATTTGTTTTAAGTGTTAGAGCCTTGCATGCGTCAACTTTTTAATAAACATTCACTGTGTCTAGAAGGAATTGATAAACGTTGTCCTAAAGTGTTAATATTTTCAAATTTTGTATTAGTTTTGAAACCTGATTTTAATTCGTCTAATATCTGATTCATAAGAGCTTCTTGATGTATTAAATTATAATGTTGAAGGAACTGAACTTGTCAGCCCAACCGGGCAATAATGTGGAGTTTGAGATTTTATACATGGTTGAGAAAATTTCTCGGAGAAGATTGTCATGAATAAAAGTTGTGAAGGTGTTTGATTTTCTAATACCTTTTGGGAAAACAACTGTTGTAATGTTATCTTATCGGATAACAGGATTATGGTGGCTTGACTGAAAGGTCGCTGACAATTGTGCTATCTCTTCCGGATGTTACAGATGGGATATATGTTATAGCAGACGGAGAGCTTAAGTACAGTTATTAAGATGCTCTCCTTTGAAATGTTGCGTCCTAATAAAAGCAACTGGAGCAAAAAGGCTCGGCGCTAATTGGCCAATTTTTACTGCGTCACTAAAGACTTGCAGGTCGTGTATTTAAGATCAAGCGGTGGTTCGATGAAAACGTTTTGGATGAAGATCACATCGTTGGTTATGTAGAACAATTTGTTGCCCTGTCCACCGAAGTCACAGGCAGAAGACTCCTAAATTTGCAGCATCCCCTCAAGCTCTAAAAGCACTTTGAAATGGGTTAGTAATCGGAATACTAAAATACTACAAGAGTATATCAATCGCCTAATTAGAAGCGAACCTAAGCGCCTTAGCGAGTATATAGCCGTGGTGTATCGACAGATTATTAATATGTTTTTTTTTTATAAAGTTTGTTCAGTCTTTTATCTTTGCCACTCTGCTGTAGGAGGGCGATTTCTTCGTGTTGAACTTCCATCGCTAACAATTTGTTCTCGGGTTTTTTCGGAGCCAGGAGCTTAACTTTTTGCTATAGATCCAGAGGCTCGGCCTCGGGAGATGGGTCAATTTGGATCAACGTTAATTTTGCCCCTACTCGTTATGGGTGACCTAAGTTTCCCCAGGAGGTTTTGGCGGTCAATTGATGTGATTGAAGGTTGATGGATGACCCCAGGAATAGAGTAAATAGAGATACCCTTTTCCTGGGGTTTGGCCTAGGAGAAATGGTATTAGAATCGTCCGATCTGTTCCTCTTCTTATTTTTACATAAACCTCCAGATTTTGCAGAGGTGAACGCTTACGGCAAGGACTTAGGTTTTCCAGGGACTACCAGCGGGAGTCCAGCTTTTGCTTGTCTTTTAACCTCGGGGTTAATGAAAGCATCCCCTTTTCAGCCAGTTCGTGCGCCAAGGCGCAAATTCCTGAGTCTTTTAATGTCACTTCCGCTAATCATTTTCCGGGATTTTGGAGTTCTGTAACAGGTAGCTGAAAAAGGATTGGTTTTAGGTTCCATTAAAATTCGTCTCACACACACGAATCCAGGTCAATAATCTTCCCTGCAGTCTCATCCTGCCGACCATCTGACCGGTAAGTCCAACTCTTGTTTGATTAGACTCGAGCCTCTCATTTAGTAGGCATCCGGCCAAAGCGTTGTGTTCCCAATGTATCTGTTTATACAGTGCCTGGTCTCCACGCATGGCACAAGCACAAAGGAAACCATGGCATATCAATGATACAAAAACTACATGCTGGTTTCTAACTAGGTATAATTGTTTATCAACCCTCTCTGATCTAGATCAGCAGTGTTTAGTTAAGAAAGAGGGACACCTCGTGAAGAATTGCCTCTATACTACGTACAGATAATCCTGCTGACCAAGGTGCTTTATGGATTGCTAAGGAAAATTAATAATCATAATTTAATAAATTGATTTCTGTAATAAACCGTCAAATATATGCCAGCTAGAAAACCTCCTGCCTAAATAATACAAAACATTTTAAAATATTTAAGGAAATGTTTATTATTAAATGCATTAAACTGTGATAAGTTAAGATATATAGCATTAAATTTTTGGTGCAGCAAAAGTATATTTCTGAAACTTAAAAGCCTCTAATATATTTCAAAATGTTTCAAATATTTTTACAGTATACATTTTAACAAATACTGAAATATTGATTTTTATTTAACAAATAACGTATTCAACTAAACAATTACTAAATTATTATTATAAAGAAACTAATAAACATTATTCAATTATATTCTGTATATTAAATCAAACTGCATTGTTGGCTAATAATTTTATATCCTTCAATTCTAAAATTATTATGATACAGTCAAAATTTTTCCAAACAAAAATAATTTAAAACTCGAATAGAATCTATTTAGTCGGAAGCTTAAAATTAATATCTAGGTGTATTTCTAATAATAAATAAACTACATTTTATCAAATTATATCATTTATTCTTCAACGAAACACAATTTTAATACTACAATAGTAATCATGTATCATTATAATTTCTAATTTATCCATGTATAATAAATTATCTTGCATATATATATATTATAGCTATAATGGCGGAGTGTGAAGATAGTGTAAAAGAAATTGAAAATAAAAGTTACTGTACTTACAAACATTGCAAACGACCTATCGTAAGGGATACTGTAGAGTGCTGTGTTTGTTTTGCAACATATCACCCCGGATGCTTTCCCAAAGGGAAAAAAGATGCCCAAGCAAACCACATATGCACAACCGACATAGAGGAAGGTAATAATTATCTTATTATTTCACTACAACAAAAAGTTAATCATCTCACCAAACTACTGGTCCAGTTAGAAGATACAAACACTAGTTTGAAAATAAACAACGAGCCTCTAATTTCTAACAACAAATACCTTCTAAATAGGTTAGAAATGTTGGAACAAAAACCAAATATTTACCTATCCAAGGAACAAACCATTCTTGCAGAAAATTCAACTAATGTAAATTCAAATTCTCAAATTTGCCAACCGATGGAGCAAGCTGTTTCGCGGAAAGCAAAAATAAATAATAAATCAAAACTAAACGAAGACCAAAAACCGCAATCATCAAAAAAGAGCGCGGATACATTGGAATCTGCAAAAAATGTAAACAAAGATATACAATTGAAAACTGATTCAAATTCAAATAAAAATATAATAACATCCGCACAATTACAAGATGCACTTAATAAATTAGAAAATAATAATACCTTGGAAAAAGAAGATGGAAAATGGGAAACACAAAAGAAAAGAAGAAGAGATAATAATAAGCAATTAATAATGGGAAGAAAGGAAAACGCTGAATGTAAACTAACCGCTGTTCCTCGAATATCATGGTATTTTCTCGGCAGGGCAAATTCAAAAACAACTGTGGATGATGTTATCACATATATTAGGAAAAATATAAGTCCCACCGGTTTTCTGGAAGTTACTAAACTTAAAATTAAAAAGGAAGATGAAGTCGCATTTAAAATTGGCGTTGAAAAAATATTTGAGGAAAAATTTCAAGATGCGGAATTATGGCCTATTAACATAAAATTACAAAGATACTCTTTTTTTGCCTAGCGCCAAAAAACAAAAATGTTGAAATAAAATTAAATAATCCAAATGCCTTACAAAATCAAATTAAAGTCATGCATCTAAATGTTCAAGGGTTATATAACAAATTAGAAGAGATAAATATTTTCACTAGCATGGAGGAACCTACTTTTCTTTGTATTTCTGAACACTGGTGTAATGACGATAATATAGACTTCATGGCATTAAACAACTACAACATCGCTGCAAAATATTGCAGGTCCTCATTTTTGCGAGGTGGGGTAGTCATATATAGTAATAATAAATTTCAACCGAAAGTACTAAATTGTGGATATAACAATAGTATTGAAAAGCATATCGAATGCTGTGTTATAGTGTTTGTAGTAAACAATAAAAACATTGGTCTGATTGCGATGTATAGACCCCCTTCTGGCGATTTCGCTATTTTTTCAAATAAATTTACAAACATACTAGATTCAGTTCTTAATGTTTGTGATAATATTACTTTGTGTGGAGATTTAAATGTAAACGCACTTAAAGAGTCTTCAAACAAAAAACTGTTATTTGACCTTTTCCAATCATACAAATTAAATTATATGTGTGAAGATCCAACACGAATTTTTACAAATAAAAACAATGATACTACTAGTTCTGCCATCGATTATATGGTTTCGAATTTTCCAAGCGAATTAACAACATGTTATGTTATTGAACCTCATATTTCTGATCATAAAGCACAATGTTTAATATACAATATTTGTTATAATTCTATCAATAACCAACTAGATAATACTCCTATAAGACGTAATATAACAAAACAGGGTATAATTGATATTCAAGAAAAATTGCGAAATATCAATTGGAGCATAGTATATTCAGTGTCAAATGTTGATGCAGCATTCGAAATTTTTCAAGAAATTTTATTTAAAAATATTAAACCCCACTATGTGATTTCTAGGAATACTTGTAAAAACCAAAATTACCCACCGTGGATAACAAATGAAATCAGAATGGCGAGAAATGAACTGAATGATTTATTTTGGTTAAAAGAAAATTTCAAATGCGTTAATTCTACTACATTATATGAAACCAGTAAACGAAACTATAAGATCCTTTTAACAACAACACAGAATGCATATTATAAAAATATTATTCAAAAATCTTTAAATAAAACAGCAAAAATTTGGGAATTAGTTAACACCAAACTTGGAAGAAGAAAAGTAAACAAAATAGATAAAATAATTGATAATGGAAATGTTCTTACTGAACCGGAAGACATGTCTAATGCCTTCGCCGAATATTTTTCTAGTGTAGTGTACGAAAGCTTAACACAACATTTTGGCACAAATATTTCAAGAAATTGTACTGGTTGCATGGAATTTCCAAATACGTTCGTATTTCTTCCTGTAGATGCAAATGAAGTTAATTCAGCAATATTTAGATTAAAAAATAAAAAGAGCACAGGCCATGACGGACTTCCAGCTTCTCTTATAAAATCAATATCAAATGAGTTATCGGAGCCATTAACATATCTAATAAATAATTCAATTGAAAAAGGAATCTTTCCAGCATGTTTAAAAGTAACAGTTGTTATACCAATTTTCAAGAAAGAAGATAAAACTCTAAAAAAGAATTACAGGCCTGTTTCTTTGTTAAGTGTCGTGTCCAAAATAATTGAAATTGTTATAAGTGATCGTCTGTGGTGTTATTTAAACAAGTTCAAATTGTTATCAACAGCTCAACATGGATTCAGGCAGTCTCTATCAACAGAAACCGCATCGTATCAACTAATAGAAGATATCAGCGTGGAATTGGATGCGAAACATTGTGTAGCAGTGTTATTATTCGATCTAACTCGTGCATTTGATACGGTTAACATTGAATTTGTTAGATATAAATTAGAAAAACTTGGTATACGTGACAATGTTTTAAACTTTATAGTGTCATTTTTGAGTGACAGACAATTTTATGTAAAATGCAATACTATTAGTTCAAATGTACATAAAATACACACAGGGGTGGCGCAAGGGTCGGTTTTAGGCCCTCTAATATTCTTGCTGTATATAAATGATATATCCAACCATATTACCTGTGGTAAATTAATTAACTTCGCAGATGATACATCAGTCATTGTATCATCCACTGACTCAACAGCACTAAAACGTAAAATTGATGTAACATTATCTGAAGTAAAATATTGGTGTGATAAGAACAGTCTTATTTTAAATCAAAATAAAACTGAATGTATATATTTTTATAATTCTAAGATACCGGAATATGTAACAAACAGTGACATTACAAATAACATTAAATTTTTGGGTATACATCTTGACTCCCAACTTTCATGGAATGCTCATATAGATTTCATTTTTAGCAAACTTAATAAGGCCTATTATGCAATTTTAAAATTAAAATGTACGATAGGTAT
Organism: Ontholestes murinus; assembly: GCA_963969525.1. NCBI lineage: Eukaryota > Metazoa > Arthropoda > Insecta > Coleoptera > Staphylinidae > Ontholestes > Ontholestes murinus. Next base: position 38,402 of record CAXAKX010000844.1, read on the forward strand.
ACATAATTTGTTTGAAATATATTATGCGCTTGCATACTCATATATGTCATATAATATAATTGTTTGGGGAAAATCTGCTATGACGAGTCGCATTTTTATACTACAAAAAAGAATATTACGTTTAATTGATGGTATTTCATCTAGAGAATCATGTAAACCAATATTTTCCAAATACAATGTACTTACATTTCCATGTATATACTTGCTTAGAATTAGTTTGTTTGTAAAAAAACACATACATTACTTTGAAACAAATTGTGATTTCCATAACTACGGCACCCGACATCGAAATAGTCTTAGTCTTGTAGGACATAGCACTGCGTTGTATGAAAGAGGACCGAAATATAATTGTATTACGATATATAAGAAACTACCAGGTTATCTTAAAGAAATTAAGGTTTATAATGGATTTAAAAAACAATTAAAAATGTATTTATTAAATAATGTATTCTATAGCATAGATGATTTTTTTTCGTAATGTTTTTGTAAAACAAAATGTTACACTGACTTGTCCAATATCGTTTGATTTATGTGGATTAATAAAGAATTATTATTATTATTATTATTATTATTATTATATATAGTAGTATGTAACGAAAAATATTTTTTATATAATATATCATGTAAATCGTAAATTACAGTTTTCGAAATGTCAGTTTAACAAAATTGTCAACTGTATAAGATCGTAAAGAAACTGAAACCAATTTTTGACTCGGGCAAACTTTCCACGCGTTTCAATAACGGCATTCCGAACACGAGTTAAATTTTCGCTTTACATTTCCGAAAGTTTTAATCGCGTCGGAAATATGCGGGACGCCGTAACAAAAAAAAGGGAAAGCCGGACCGGAAAATCCCCTTTCCTCGCTGCCTAATCCTTCGGAAAAAAGTCGACGGATTAAGGCGGATGAGGGGCGTCCCTAGAAAGAACGGTAATTAAATCAATCGCAATGAAATAAAACAAGGATTTATTTTTATGTGGGACTAGGGCGTAACGTTTATTATACAAAGTTTTCGCGTTAACGGATTATTCAAAGTGATTTATTTGTAGATTAAGGGTGAATTATTTAGTGTTATTGGGCACTTACAAAAAATGCCAAGTTTAATCGTGATCAGATTACTGGAGATTCTGGAATGTAGTTGCTATTTGTTAATAAATATATTCGGCCGAATCATAACCAAATTTAGTTTAATTAGCTTGCAGAATAAATATTTTAATATAATCTTATTTTGAGTAAAAATACAAGTACCTTTTATAATATTACTTTAATAGTAACAGATTGTGTCACTATTAAAGTAAAGTGTATGATATTCATTAATTTGTTAAACAAAATAGAAATTTTCGAAAATCGATGTATATCTGTATAAATCAACATGGGAGGCTTTATAACTTTTTTCTTTCGTGTGTCCCAAATGTAACTTTACTTTCGTAATCAGCACCATTTCCGGCGTAATTTGCAGGAAATTGCGTGATTTATCCTCTGCCCTCGTTTGGCATTGTCGAGATAAACATGCATTAGTTTCCTGTTGGGACTAAGAAGAATTTTCAACTGGGATGGTTGGGAATATAAATTTAGTTGAACAAAATCAAACCAGATTACGTAAAAAGAAATTAATTAAATACTCGGTGGGACAGAATCCGAAATCGGAAATTTAACTTTACAATTGTCACGACAATGTCGAAAGTCTCTTGGGAAAGCACTCCGGGGAGAGAAAGTAATTTCCAACCGGAAAATTTCCTAATGAAACCACTCCTCTTTCCATCCCTGTTGAAGGTGTAATGTTCTATAAAATAACGGCTTCTTTAATAAACTTGATAAGAAAGTTAGATAATAGAACGTTTTATAATTAATATGATAAGCAAAGAGTTTTAATAGACCTTAATTTTTATCGACAAAATTTTAAAAGAAATCTTAATTCGATTAGTCTCATATGAATTAAAATTAATAATGTTAATAAAAATTAAATGACTGCTTTTTCAACATTTTTATTAATATTAATAGTAAATTAAACAAATAAATTTTTATATTTATTTATTCGTTCTTCTTGTTTATAACAAAAGAATACATAATTTAATGAAATTCGTGCACAAATTGAGACAGTAAAAATCACTTGTTTCAATTGTTTTATCACTCAGACCCACATCCATCCACTATTGAAGAAGACATGCTAACAGCTAGTGAATCTTTCTACTTTTGTCCTTTTGGGAGATGTATTTGACATTATTTTGTCATTATTATATATTCCTGTTTTATAAAAGACAATAGACAATATAATTTTAAACAATTCGTTTCAAAGAATTGTAAGAACAATTTAATTTTTATGTTTGATACCAAATCATTAAATTATGATTTTGTAATATAATACCATGTCATTTATTAAAATATTTTTAATAATTAAAAAAAAAATTTAATTGTATTAACATTATTAATGTTTTAGCTATAACATCAACTATGGTTGTTTTAAAATCATTTTGCGTCTGTGTATGAGACCTAAAAAAGATCGAAAATGGTTTGTAGCCATTGTTAACAGGAAACAATAAATTCAATAAAAGATTGAAATCTTAAATCTTTTCATCTGCATTTCTTTTCTATGTCTGAGTTGATACTGTATTCAATCAGATAATGTTTAGATTTATTATTTAGTAAGTAAGTAATTAAAATTGCTCATATCAATTAAAAACATAAGCAATGCTTGTAGAATAAGAATTTAAAAAAGTTCTTCTTTTAGAATTCTGAGAATATAGGTCATTAATAATAAGTTTAAACATTTTTTTCAATAAAGATAACAATTTATCATCGGTGTGTTATTTTCTAAATAATTAAAAACCACTTTACAAAATATATTGATTACATCATTTAAAAATTATGTAGATACATTTGACAATAATGAGGTAATCAATTACAATTTTGACAAGGGTGTTTAAACAGGGTGATTAATTAATTACATAATAACATGATGCGTGAGGTTTAATTAGCCAGAATAGGTAATAGTGTAATAGGTAAAGTCAACATTTATCAGTCCGCTTTCTATAATTAAGTTGCAAGTAAATATTAGCTTAACGGTTATTTGTTTATTTATTGTTCGTTTAGCTATTGTAACTGAAATAATCTTGACGAGGCGCCGATAAAATTAATTAATTTGATTCGTTTCATTCCAATCAATACAGTTTAGCGTTAGATTGCTTTAATTTCACATTGGGAAATAATTAAAATTCATTAGTGTACCATTCACAGTTACATAAACAGCAAGTTTTCAATTATAATTCGTGCAAACAATTATAATTATATTGGCAATAATGATTAATTATTATTTACAAAGGGTACAATGGGAAACGTTGTAATTTAGTTAGCCTTCTTCTATATAGTTGGAATAAATAATATAATAAAAATTACTTATTGATCAATTGAATAAATGGATTTGAAAAATTATCTGTCTTAAAAAGCAAGAGTCGCCTCATAACTAGAGCATTTGTGATGTTACGATTTATGAGACCGAAATTAAAAATACTACTATACTGTTTGAATTTCAAAAGAATTTGCCGATTTTGACATTTCACTCATATATCATTGATGTGTTATTTTTATTATTTATTTTATTCCTTTAAAGTTTTGAGTAAAAATGCTGCCTAATAGCGCAAAAGGAACTTAGGTGACCATCCCAAATCTGCTTAAAAAATAGGCTCGAGTGGAAGACCACAAGAAGTGAACTCAAGCCTTTTCGTGTGTGTGTGTTTTCTGTAGAATTGAAAACTTAATATTTAAATATATTATGTAAACACATTGAATAAATAAACATACATTTTTCAAAAACACATTGAACAATTATAAAAATAGTTATTCATTTTTATGAGTCCTATGAGTTTATTTTTTAAATTAAATCTACGCACCAAGCAAAATGTTTACAAAAAAACTGATTAAAGTTACACATCCATTTATTTTATGGTGACTGATGTCAAAATGGAATATTTTTACGATTAACGTTTGGGGGATATGGATATTTTACGGCTGGCTGGTTATAAAATCGTGAAACTAGGTTGACGTAGGTAGAGAAAATTGCAATAGTGGCCCTTAAAAATGCCCCTAGGTGGCTGTATGAATAATACTTTCACGTCTACTACCACGGATGTTAAATTGATAGTTATGACGTTGCAACGTTACATTTCTGGCCGTTCCCTTTATGTGACTCCATTTTCGTTACAGAGTTACAGATATTTTATTAAATGAAATGCAACCGTTATTGCCGGCAACGAAATGTAGACGGCGTGCTTAAATTTGTAAGGGTAATACAGTGCTTCCAATCTTCCAATTTTATCATTTTTAACATAGGTATATTTGATAACGGTTTAGCTAGAATATTAACAACACTATTCTGACTAATCCCAATACATAAAAATTTAATTTTTTGAATAGTTAAGAAAATTCAGTTATTAATTGTTTATGCTATACAGATAATATTATTTATTGTGGAGATTTTAATATAGAGATATTAATGCCTGAATATTGCTCTCTTTACTTAGTGATGTTTTAGAGAGCTTAGATTTTATCCAGTTGATAGATCAACCAACACGTCTAACCTAGTACATCCTGATTTAGATAAAACTTGTAAACCATAGTAATATTTCTTAAAATATTGTCGATCATAATGCTGTTTTTGTGATATTTTAATTGCAAAACCAAATCATATTCCCCAATTACATACATTTTTGTGTTACATAACCTACCCTTTAAAAATACTAATAATAAAGAAAACACTTTTACTTTTTTATACCACTTTAAAGTGGTATAAAAAAGTAAAAGTGTTTTCTTTATTCTTAATATTGAAATGTACCACCAAGTGAACGCCGTTAAGATCCAAGTTTAAAAATACTCTTTACAAAAATAACTATAAAAGTTATAAATAGTTTTATCTAAATAATGTTGGATATATTTTCACATAAAAAGAAACGTTTGTTCTTATATCGAATCCCAAATTACTTTTGTTGGCTGATAATAAACAACTATTGATTGAATTACGTAATAAATCAAAGGCTAAATTTAGAACTGGAAATCTTACCCATTGAAATGATTATATTATGATTTTAAAAATTTGACAGATAAAAATTAAAAGAGGGCATATTTTTCTAATTTCTTCCGGAATAAAAATTATTATTTTTTGTGGAAACATCTCAGATATTTAAATTTAAAATATATACGTCATCCATCTAAGCAACAGTTTCGGTTTAAATTAATTATTTGCCATTTCACACTGAGACTATTTCGACGTCGGGTACCGTAATCATAAAAATTCGAATTTGTTTCAAAGTAATGTATGTGTTTTTTTTGCAAACAAACTAATTCTATTAATATTATTAATTTTTGCGGCTTCTATTTCGTTATACATGTTTGAGTATAAATAAAACACTTTGTAACTTTGTTTGTATAACACTATTTATTTTCTGTTTTACAGTAAAAGTGTTTTATTTAAACTAATTCTATTATATGCATGGAAATGTAAATACATTATATTTGGAAAATATTGGGTTACACGATCTGGATGAAATACAATTAATTAAACGTAATATTTTTTTGTAGTATAAAAATGCGACTCGTCATAGCAGGTTTTTCCCAAATAATGATATTATATGACATATGTGAATATGAAAGTTGATAACAATTTGAATTTGTTTAAATAACACCGCAGGCGATCATTTGTAATAGTTTAAATTATTTTGGACACGACAAACTTTCAAATATGCTGAAAAGGTTTCTTCTTCAATTGAATTATTTATTAGATATGCTAATGGCTCCACTTACTCATTTGATATCGATTTTATAAGAGATGCTGAAAGTCTATCATTGCCTGTGCCCTTTTTATTTTTTAATCTAAATATTGCTGAATGAACTTCATTTGTATCTAAAGGAAGAAATGATATTTGATATTTATTTATTTATCCAATGTGAATATAACTATTTCGAGACTTACAAATGTATACAAAACATACAAAAATTTCGACTTCACATGGAAAGGTTCAAGTTCACGTTCAAGTGATCTTCCACTCTTGCCTGATACTGACCATGAATCCACTGCCAGTGGAGTTAGCTTTGGTGGTTTTTTTACCAGTTTATTTGCCATATATGGCTTATTAGTTTTCACAATGAAAACTTATATATTATGTCACGTTGACATTTTGAATGCGAACGTATTTGGAAATTCCATGCATCCACTACAATTAGTTGAAATATTTATACCAAAATGTTGTAATCACTTTGGTATAAATATTTCGTCTGAAGAAGACACAGTGTGTCGAAACAATTGTCGCGAACGGCAAAATAAATATTTGAAAGTTTTATCGTATTTTATTTACGAAAATTTACCAAAGTGATTAGAAATGAACTTTCAACAACTAACAGCCTCAACTATTCAGTTACAAAAATGTTGTGTTAAACTTTCGAATACCACACTTAAAAAATAATAGGCGAAAACATTAGACATGTCTTCCGGTTTAGTAAAAACATTTTCATTATCAATGATATCATCTATTTTGTTTACACCTCTTCTTCCAACTTTTTAAAGATAATAATACTTCGTTGAATATGAAATTTATTGATAAACAAACGAGACAGTGACACTTCACGGGTAGGGTGAAGATGCCGCTCTCCATTGGATGGCTAGAATTCAATCAATTCTACCTGTACTAGTTGGTACAGTAGCACTTCTATGATTATGCTCCTTGATGATGACCAAATGGTCTTTCTTTATGGTGGGTACTTGTAGCTGCCATTTCCCGTGGTGGTAAAGCTCGTACAGGTAGTCTCGAGGCAATATTTTCCATATCCTAATCTTTAGAAGCAGTTTATATCTTGAAAGCCTAGTTTTCCAAATGTGTTAGGGAGGTAAAATAATTCGGGTCCTCTGACAAAGAATATAATAGTTGCAAATTGAGGATCCCTTCGATTTCCGTTGGCAGGATGACCTACTTTTTTCATTTATTGTACTAAAATATTTACATTCGTCAAACAAACAAAAAATTACACATATAATTAATAAACTCTTCTATAGTAAATGGGTAGTTTACTATGATGATACTTTTTACATAAGTTTTGAAATGTTTAATATTCAGCTTTCTGATATGTTTCGGAAGTGAATTATATAATTTAATACCATAATAATTGATACCGTCACGGGTTCGGTCCAATTTGATATACGGAGCAATTTTTGGTTCGTAAATTATGATTATGAATATCTGACACTCTTTCAAACAAAAGTTGAAATTTTTAATGTTTTAAATAAATCTTTTCTTTCACTTCTGTAATGGACTCTACAAATATTTTTTTTGTAAACGAAAAATGCTGTCAGATGAAGCTGAGTGGCCCTAAATTAGTATACCATATGTCATTTAGGAATGAAATAGTGTATGGTATGCAGGAAGTAAAACCTTTTAAGAAGGATCGGTATTTCTAAAAAAAAAAATGGGGAATTTAGTTGATTAGCAAGTTTGTGCAAACCAAGCTAAAATCGATTCAAAATGAAGTCCCAGTAACTTCCTCTGTAATTTTTATAATACGGGTCAATATTGCGAATTCCAACAATCATGATTTTTGTGTTTTCTTCATTTATAGCAAGTTCATTCGCGGCGAACCAGCAGCTCAGCTTATTTTTGATATCATTCGATTTACATAATAGAGTTTCCATATTTAAATTGGAATTTAAAGTTGTATGTATTTATCTAAGTCATTAATGTAAATTATAAAAAAATAATGGCCCTAAGACTCACCCTTGCAATACTCCACGAGATGGAAGTAATGGTGGTACCTTTCCATTTTCTAATTCGACCTACTGGTGTCTTTTAGAATAATATGATTTTAACAAAGTTAAGGTGTTTTGGTCTAAGTTGTAGGATTTTAATTTATTTATTAATAGTTCGTGGGAAACGTAATCGAAAGCTTTTATCAAATCACACAAAAGAGCACTAACATGTTGCCCATCATTTATGCTTGTATACGTAAATGTCACAAATTCTATCAACGCTGTTATCGTGCAACAATTTTCACGGAAACCAAACTGTTTTGAGGTAAGCAGATTGTTATTTTCGAAATATCAAGTCTTGTATTCAAAGAAATTTCGAATATTTTTATAAATAGGAACTACACGAGATATTTTGAGTACTTTAGGAAATATGTTAGCTTCAACGGCCTTATTAAATAAATAGGTTAAATGAGGTTTTTATTTGTTTAATGTATTTAATAATTTTACTATTAAGGCCATAACAGCCAAGACTATTAGAATTTGTTAAATTATTCATTATATTGAGAATTTCCCCCATTAAGTCTTTATTTCCCAAACTATTATCCCTCCTTCAGTTTCCGTTAAATATCTGTACAGGGTATGCATAACCATAGATCAAAAGATCAATTTCATAAAACACACTGCTGTAATAAATAATAAAATAACTTCAAGGGCAAAATGCTTTAGTAGCTTAACCTACAAGAACAATGGGATTAATACTAGCACAGTTGTTAGAATTTATAAAATGATTTGCCGCCCACTACTTGACTATGGTTGTGCCCTCTATACCAATCCCAGCAATCCAACCTCCCGTAATATTGAAGTTAGCGAGCGAGCATCCCTCCGTACCCTAACCAAACTCCGACATCCTCTTAATCCTCTACACAATCCATCTAATCAGCTCCTCTATGACACCACTTTAGTTATCCCTATCCTAGAACACCTTCGATTCCTATCAGAAAAATTCTCCAAAAATCCTTTCAACTTCCATATATTATCCCAATATTGTCTTCCTAGAAACCCTAGTATAAACCCTAAATTTTTTAAAAATCTCAATTCAACCATATTTGATTTCATTTCATCCTTTTACGCATTAACGACTGACACCATATGACTGGACAGCACAAGGCAGAAAGACCTCTGGCCGATAGCCTTTTGACGAACTAATTCACTAACACACCATTCATTATCTATCTATCTATTTAAATGTAAACATGTGTAAAGTTTGTCAATAAAAATGTGTATTATTATTATATTATTGAGAACTTCCGATGCAGTCAAAGTGTCAATTTTAAACGCAATATTTGATAAAATTTTATCGGGGCATTTTAATTTTCTAATTTGATTATTACTCATGTACGTCGATGCTTTTAGCTTTTTTGTAATACCGTCAGCTACAGAGCATAAATATTAATTAAAACCAGTGGATTTAATATGGAGCGATTTATCACAATTTTTATTTGAATTTATAACAGTCCAGCTTTTTTGATATTATTAGAGTTAGTAACGTAATTGTAAATGTGTGCTTGTTCTCTTTGATTTGATTGCATCTTTTTTCGCAAATTTAATTGAATTGCCTAAATCTAATTGTAATTCAATTGTGGATGTTTATTATGCATATCTGTTAGAAATAATAATTTTCTGCCCACGTCTTTAAGCGAATTATCATACCATTTTGATTTTTGGATTCCCTTGTTTTGTTTAATACATTTTTTTAGGAAAATAGATACCTTCATTAATGAAATAAATTTATTAAAACATGTGTTTATGCAATCATGATGATAAATAAAACTCCAGTTAGTGGCGTCAAGTAGTTGGTACATTTTGCTTAAACCTGTTTCGCAAGTTAATTGAATTTTTTATATTTATCGCTGCAATATTTAGACATTTCGAGGGTGATTGTTTGTGCATTGTGATCTGATAGTTCTTCTCTATTTACAGCGGAATTATACTTCAAGCTAGAGTATATATTTTTAATAATTAAAATATTGTCAATACAGTTATTTTACTTGTAACATTTTTTATTGGTATTTCAAAACCCCATGAGAGTATTGCGTCTTCAAAACAAATATAATCCCTATTAATAGTTCCAAACTTTACATTAAAATCACCTGCTACAATAACGTATTTTTGTTTTATTTTCGGCATCATTTTAGAAAATGTACGAGTAAAATCATCTATATTTGAATTGGGAACGCAGTAAATGCAAACATCGTAAATATTTAAGTCTGATATTTCCACAGCGCTCACTTCATAAGCATTTTCAACAGATCACTTTCCGCTCCGAGTTTAAAAGACGACAATCAATTATTTGTTTCCTATTTCTCGACAGTAAACTCTCTTTGTGGAAATCTTTTATTTCGATATTGTTCAATTTGATTAGCCCTATCGTCCATTTTGGCACGTCCAATGTAGCCACGGTTTTTGAGTTCCTGCACTAAAGTTGTCTTTTTCACAAGATCCGGTTCCTTTTAAAACAGATATGTTTTTCTTCTTCACTGATACTGGTTTGTTGTAAACTAACGCGGATTGTTGCGCCGGTGTGTCCGATGGCTGGAAACGATTTCTTCCTGTGCGATTTTTTGACACTACCTCGGTCCATTTTGGCTCTTGTACGTTATCCACAACAATCGAATTTAAATTGTCTATTGAGGGTTTTACACCGCAATTTGGGTTGTCTATATCAAGCGGTTTGTTTACATTTTTAATTTCGCTGTTATTTTCCGATTTTGTAAACGCTTATTTTTTCTAAATATTCGATCCTTTCTAATAGCAGGCTTCTTCTCGAATGTTAAAAGTGCATGACTAGCTACATGGAGTAGAAAACATTCTGGATCTATTTTTAATTAAAAAGGGCCCGTGCATCGATGTTGGTATTTAGACGCCTGCTAACATTAACCAAACCATCGGAGTCGAGGAAGAGGTATAGTGTGAACACTTTGCTGAAACGTTGCACATTCGCTCCTGATTTCAACAATTTAATTTCGCGTCCAAATGTAAAGAACTGCAATCATCTCAGCAGGAAGATGATTGTGTTTGCCAATTTTCGTTGTTTGTTTGTTGTCCTTTAGTATTGGGGTGATGTAGTATGCTATTGTTTATAAACCCCATTACATATGCTAAAACTCTGACAGATTTTTCGTAAAGTGATTACTCAGGAATGATGTTCTAATTGCTACACGGTTGCACTTCTAACAATTCGTACTCATGCATGAAGTTAAATTCGGGAATATTTTTTAGAATGAGAGCGGGTCCGTTCCACCATAACTCACTATCCTTTAGAAATGCAGAGGCTACACCACGGCTGATGATATCGGCGGGGTTATCACGTGATACCAATCACGAGCGTCGGTTTGTCGTTGTATTTTATTTATGCTATAAATGTTTTAAATCATCTTGATTCCAATTTAATTTGGGTAACGCGATTCTTGAATCAATGTAAAAGTTTTGATTGCAAACTTTTAAGTTCAGAAATCTGACCACGCTCATATAAAGTTCGGCCAATAGCACGGCGGCACAAAGTTCAGGTCTAGGTGCACTTGTTGCTTTTCTTGAACTACACGAGATTTTGCACATAACACACTGCTTGATACGCACACGCACTTACATCAGCAAATCCATGAATTTCCACTCGGACTCTGTTTTCGGAAATTACCTTTCGTGGTATGGTTATATCTGCAATGCTGGGCAATTGGTTGACGGAATATCACCAATGTTAAATGTAATCATCTGGTAATGAATCATTCCAGGAGCACTGAATTTTATTTTTCATAAGTCTTAATATTAATTAATTAATATCTTGGATGATGTTGTCACGGGTATTATTAATCCAAGAGAATCATAACTTCTGGATATTTGACTCAAAACAATACGAAAAATAAAAAAAACACTTTTATTTTTTTATACCACTTTAAAGTGGTATAAAAAAGCGTTTTCTTTATTCTTAATATTAAAATGTACCACAATGCCGTCAAGATCCAAGAATTGTAATCACTATTGTCTTAATTTAGGAGGAATGTATGTAGCTCAATGTGCTGGCTTTAGTGTTCCATATTGTCACTGGCGCTGCTGGTTAATATTATCACTCAATTAAGTCCGTCAATGCTAAATTCATTAAAAATAGAGTTTGCAAAATTGGCCCTGCATTTAAGTACAAATCCTTCCTTTTTGAGAAGGGCACTCACTTGGTCGCGCACTTTCACTAGGTCTGTAAGTATGTAGGTCCGGAAATTAGATCGTCTATATAAAAGTCTCATAAGCACACTGCATTTTTAACTTGAAAATTGTTTGTTTCCAATTGGATGAGTTCAAAAAGGGAACAAATTGCCAAATAGGCAATCGAGGTAAGACAATATGCCACGATGGTGAGCTTAAGTGATTTTAATTCTCTCTCTTGGGATTCTCTCCACCAAATCTTGACTCTACGGTCCTACGGTCCTCGGACCGCACCTCCACTTGGCTGAACATCTTCGTCACATACATCAGCATCATTCAACGATATTTCATTAGTTGTAGGCGATGATTCGTTAAAAACGACACATAATTTTGTTGTTATGCTTGCCTCCTTAATGTAGCTGTAATAAGGTAAAAAATAGCTGATGTCATTATCGCTACTCGTTCGTTGCATGTGACTTAGTGTTACGTATTCTCTTATAAATTATCTGAATTATTTGTAGATGTTTTGTGCTTTCGAAAATCTGCGCTCAAGCACAAGAACATCACATTCACTAAAATTTCCTAATCGGTTTAGGTTGGCCTTAAATGATAGTGCTACTTGAAACCGTTCTGTCTCGTCACAAGAAACCATTGATTCAAAATGGAATTCGAACTGTCTCTTAATTAGCGAACCCCTTTATATAATCCCAAATGCCCTACAATTACGTCGTCGAGTGTTTACCTTCAGAGATTCAAGACGCGCGGGTGTTCAGGTATATAATCTGATACAATCCATCCAAATTTTGTATTGTGTAGGATTGGTGGCTTACTTCGAAGTTTTCCTTCACTCAAAACATCATAGATAGTCTCCGGCGCCGAAAAGCGGGCTAATGGTATGAGGTAGTTTAAATTTTAGATTTGCTAATTGCGCTTCTTGGGGAATTTTTAAATTTCTTCAATCAATTTTTCGAGTAGGTAATTTACCACTAACGTTTGTAATCACTAAAGCACTAGTTATTGCGTTAAAAGATGAGATTTGCGATTCAATGTTAACACGCACTGCAATTTTAATTTCCGTTCTTACCTCCTACATCTTTGATTCGTTCGTAAGTAGGTTCTTATTTAAGTTCTTAACGTTTTGTTATTACATTCTCCTGCCTATTATAATTTATTAAAGCACATACTGCCCTTTCCCATTTTGATCTTCAATCAACACTACAAATTTTGAATTTTGATAAAATAACATTTGAAGAAATGTATGCTTTACTAGCAACAGACGAAGAGTTGTTTGTTGCAGTCATCGGCTTATTTACACGTGGTGGTAAGGGTAAAAGCCTTACAATTATTAATCACATTTAACTTGAACAATTGTAGCATAGTTACTCTGTAAGTATCCCTTTGTTTTATCTCTCTGCTATCTCAAAATTCAGACAACACTTGTTTTCTTCATTTTTTTATGATGAAAGTTTTCGAAGGTTTTGTTGACTTTGTATCACTGCTAATGTTTTGACGGTCTTTTATAGCTTCCGGTTGTTAACACTTCGAAGTAAGAAAATTCTCATTCTCCTCATATGTTGGAATGTGGTCACATGTGCTTCCTTTTTTTTCCTGTGGGGGCCGTCTACTTCTACAGATCCGTATGCACTTCTGCTTAGGTGGCTTATTGTACTTCCCTATATTGCCTTAGTTACTCAGCTATTCCAAAGTAGATACCCTGCACTAACGTGTGCGGGTCCTTCAGGGGTTGCGCATGAAAATCATTTGGTGCCATCTGTCTGTTACCAAATATGAGCTGTCTTCTGTTTTCCAGAGCATTACAACTGCATAGAATATGCATTACATTTTCCGGTGCCATATAATATAACCGACAGCTGTTTTCGCCGTTGTCTAGACTGATTTTACTTAGGTGTTCTTTAACAGTCATATAGCCTATTAGTAGTCCTATAGTTGTCTTCAGCTGTGTCCTACTTAGTGCCAGTAGTCTTGCAGCTAGCTTGGTTAGAATTGGGCCCTCTTATGATGGCCTTACTGTGGTTAAGGTTTGGTCTGCTTTCCCAGTATTCCTTGTGTTTATTGCGAGTCCATTTTCTGACTTCAAAGCACCATTTTTGTTATGCCCAAGACAGTTTTAAGTCCCATAATTAGTACCATTAGTATGGTAGCTCCCTGCCTTGCTAATTCGTCAGCTTTTTCATTTCACTCGATACCGGAGTGCCCCAGCGTCCAGTTATCTTGTTCTGTCTGGCCAGGTCATTCAGAGTGTCGGAGTCTGATACCAGTTTGGAAAAAGTCTTTTGGCCTTGAAAAGCCTTGGAAACACCAGTTCTTAACAAAGTTAGTGACATATGACGTTCCTATCGTTATATCTGTTACCGCCTTCCTAACACTTGTTGCAAAGGTCGGTTTATTGCCAATATTTAAAATTTTCAACTTAGTTGCCATTAAAACTTGAATGAGAGAATGACAAGATACGTTCCTTGCTCCCCGCAGCCTGCAACCAGTCCCTATAGTCCAGCGTTGGGCATCGGAGAATAAGCTCCTTCAGTCCACCAATACCATTGTAGAGCCTAACTGCCACCACGTTTTTTAAACAGAAAAATGTTAGAGGCAGTACCTTTATGTGACTTCTGGCCACAATGCATGATCTGGGTCTTTCGGTGGTTTTACTGTATATAAGTTACCCTTATTGTTATGAATCAGCGAAGTTCAGGAATCATAGAATCCCGGCCATTCTTCTTTTTTTTCCTGCAAAGGTCGGAATTTCCATCACTGGACACTTGCGGTCTTTCTGTTTTCTGTATTGGTTTTCGACGCTGAAGATGCTGACGGTATCTCTTTCTTCAGGATTGATTTTGCTTGCCCAACGAGTTTATAATAGGCTGTTCTAAACTCACGTTGTTCTTTGGAGACGTCAATTTCCAGATCGAATAGCTTCTTTGATTTTTACGAAGTTCATTGAGCGTGCATCTAAAAGAATCCAACGGGGCTCTAACGTTCTCCATTTATTTCATCTGGAGTTGGAATTTCATTCACGGAGGTTAGAACTTCTTCGAAATCAGTGGCTGCAGAGAGATTTAATTCTTGCTACACTGCAGATTTTTCACTAGGGCCTTAGCCGATGACACTTGACTGAGTAAGGTCTCACTTATATATTCCCACTTTCACCCTCAACAGTTCTTCAGAGTGTTTGTAACAAGAAGATTTCAATCGATAAGTCACGAATTAAATGTTCATACATATGGGGCAATTCTCTAGGGAATTGGAGGCATACATGATTGTTTACAAACTACACACTAGTTTTCACGACTCTTTTTTTCATCATAATGATGGTTGCGACCGTTACTATGTGGTAATTCATAATGAACAATGAATAAAACGCTTACTATGTTTTTAACCACTATAATTTATTATAATATATAAATATATTACAATTTGTACGACTTAAGTTTCGACTTTTGACTTCGTCACTTGATAATGACCGTCAAAAGTCGAAACTTAAGTTGTACAAATTGTAATATATTTATATATTATAATAAATTATAGTGGTTAAAAACATAGTAAGCGTTTTATTCATTGTTCTTTTTTTCATGTTTTTTTTTTACGTAATTCAAAGTCTCTGTTTTATCATCCGGTTAGAACGACCATATGAATACTAATTTGTTCATTATAATACCTCTTTGAATACATGAAATTTATTAATAAACAAAGGAGACACTGAGATAGGAAAATTAGTGCTCAGAAAATAGATGTAATGCTAAATGGTGAATTTATTTTCATCAATAATAAAGATTTTTCTGATTTATTTATTTTTTATTTGAATTAAACTGATTTATATAATTTATAAAATATGTATCAGTGAAAGCCTCTACAATCAAGTATTCAAACTGATTTAATTATATTAATCCAGAAAATTGTGTATATTATATCTACTTTTAAATTTTTGTGTTATAACTGAACTCATTTAATAACTTTTTTTATTCAAATTTAACAGGGAGTTAAAATTTAATTACACAAAATAACAACAATTATTACGCATAAAAACCAACCTCTTTTTTCAACACCGACCAATTAATCCGTCATCTGGTTTTGCTCGTTTACGTCGTTTGCAAGCTCGGTTTTCATACGTGGCTTCAAATTACAGTGTTAGTTACGACGTTCGCGCAATAAAAAATGCACTCAAAAAGTATATAAACTAGTAAATTCGCGCGCGCATTTAATTAAAAACAGTTATAACATTATAATCCCTGCACACGGACCGGGGAAAATACGCGAAATATGTTGCGACGACACGCGTGTTCTGATTTTTTAATTAAATTCTGTATGGAAACAAGGGAAAATAGAATATAAAATAGAAAGCTATTATTTCGGGGATTGTTACATGCTTCTCCAGTAAATGTATCTCGTAAATAAAACTTACAGACAAACTATATATTCATAAATATGAATAATTAAGTTTTTGATAAGGAGTTTATATCTATGTTTGTAAGAATTTGCTATAAAATTGAGATAAAACCGATTGTGTGTTAATATATTTATGTTAAATTAAATTTAAACTTAAGTGAGATATGAAAATGTAATTATATTTGTTTTTTCTTCGTGATAGCAAGAGTCTTGCTATATAGTCTGTTCGTTGGATCTTCCATCGTACGTCACAAACTATCGCTTCGAGAAACGACGCAAAAACATTCAGTCTGATAAAGTAAACCAAATGCGTTAGAAAAAGAACGCACTGTAAAACTGTCGCCGTTTTTTGAAGCGATAGTTTGTGACGTACGACGGAAGATCCAACGAACAGACTATAGTTACTTATATACAATAAAGCAAGATACTTAAACATCCGTGTTTGTATTAATTTAAATACACACTAAAAAGTACTTTCTGCACATGATCTATAGACCATATAGTCTGTTCGTCGGATCTTCCGTCGTACGTCACAGACTATCGCTTCAAAAAATTACGAAAGTTTACAGTGCGTTCTTTTTCTAACGCATTTGGTTTACTTTATCAGACTGAATGTTTTTGCGTCGTTTCTCGAAGCGATAATTTGTGACGTACGACGAAAGATCCAACGAACAGAATATAGGTCCTTTTCCCCTTTGTATATTATGACAGATTAAAGAATTAATATAAAAAACTCTGATACATTGGTTGTTTCGATTGTAAAAAATTTCTAAAAAATTAAATATTTTATCTAAAAAAGTAAGTACTTCAGCTACGACTATTTATAATATAATTGGTATTTGTTTCATTTTAAGATATTATATAATAAAACTACATGAATATGTATCAAGATTATTTATGTCTTTAATATTAGATAGGGGTATATTTTGATATAAATATATGAGAAAATAGACCCATAAAATAAAACATGAATTCTAAAATAATGTCTCCACGAATTTTAACACGTTGCTGTTGAATTTTTAATACCAACTACATATTTTATAAAAGGTGCGATGATTAGCATTAAATCACCCCTGCGATTCTACCGCTGCTGCTCTCTCCCCATCTCCACAAATCAGCGTCTTCACGAAACGTCCCCTGAATTTTTAATGGTCCTGGGGCCCCATTCCGGCCCTAATCCGATTGTAATTACCGAGATGGGAGAATCCATTCGCGCCATATTTTAATTAATCTCGTCCCCCTGGATAATTTTATCTGAAACTTAACGAACTCCCCGGGCTCGTAAAGAAGTTAAGAAGGCCCAGAGTTGCTGTGATATGACTGCGGAATTTTCATCCGAAAGAAAAAAAAAAGGAAGATATTTCTCCTCATTCATTTCACTAAAAGGAAATTTCGTTACACCACTCATTGGCTCCTGCGCTCAATATCCAATATTACTTTATTTTTATCTTTGGCTTCTCTTTACTGGCTGGAAAATTCGTAACCTGTTTTCCGTAAACGAAAAGGGTATGACATTAAAAGGCAAAAGGACGACGATAAAGGAGGGCAGTAAAGCGATACAAACAAAAATAAAGAGGGTCCCTCGCAATGGGGCAAAGAGCCCTTAACGGTGCCGAGTGAATATGCTGTAGAGAAGAAGACTTTTATTTTTCATTTGTCGCATATTAAGGGAATTGGGATACATAAATAACAAACTGTGAAATAAGAAGCAACGCAGTCGTATGGGATTTTGTCTCCTGTACGGGAAATTAATTTAAATGTGCTATCTGTCAACGTTTGTTTATGATAGTTATTTTAAAAATGGGAGATGTTTTTTGAATGAAAATGAATGGTTCAAGAAAAACGAAATATATGTCATGGAATTATTCTACCGTGCAAAATAAGAGTAACTAATGCTACCTTAAATCCATCCAATTCAGTGTATAATATTTATTTCTGGATTCAGTTCAGGGATATTTTAGTAGTTCGATGAAAGTTATATTTATGATGTCTATGATAGAGATATTTATTTTATGCATAAATGTATCCACTGGCTTTAAAATTGATGTCGAATTATTATGATACCGTTATAAATTTTTATATTCATATAAAAAGGTAAAATTGAAAATCATATAGTTTTATTATACACTCGAGCTCTAAAGTAATGCAACATCCAGAAAGAAACATGTTTTAAATGCTTTTGTATTAAATTTATGTTCATTTTTAGTATCAGAATAAACGATTACATATTGGTGCAGGTAGAACAAGAAATACTGTCTTAAATTGAATAATGTGTTGGCCCGCTGGGGTTGTTGTAGCACAGTCTAACTCGACGAGGCATAGAGCGAATCAATTGATGAAAGCATGTTGAACACAGATGCGCAATAAAGATCGTATACGCGCTTATATAAATGTTTTTTTTTTTTAATTATTATTAAGCTAGAGTAATATTATCTTTTTGTGGTAATGTATATAATATGTATAGAATTATTAAGAGTTGAATATTGTTGCATCTTTTCACAGTTAGCTATTAAATTATTATAGTTCATTTAAACAATTTTATCTACGATCGTACAGAAAGTAGACGCTTTTTGCATCATTTTTCATTGTAAAAGTGGCTTTTTATCTACGATCGTACAGAAAGTAGACGCTTTTTGCACAATTTTTCATTGTAAAAGTGGCTTTTTAAAGCACTAGTGCTTTTTTACGTTTTTATTGCACGGTAATGTCAAACTGTTTTTATTGCACAGAAATGTCAAATTTGACAGATGAATATATTATAGCACAAATTTTCGACGAAAAACTTATTTCTTTATTAATTGATACAAATAACTAATAAACTATAAATAAAATATATAATACAAAGCAAATGGCAGATTTAGGAACTCCGAAGATTTCATTTAATGCAAGTCGAAGCAATTACAATAAAGCGAACATTTTTTCCATAAATAATAATGGCGGCCGACATTTGTGCAACTTGTTTACTGGTTGCTAAGTATCGCTTTCATTAGTGCACTGCGGGTAAAATATGTTTTCATTAATTGAATTATTGAAATGACATTAAAATATTACTCATAAGAATATATTCTTTGAAATCCTTTACGATCGAAGATAAAATTTTGTAAGGCACACGTGTAAAAAGTTTCTTTATTGCACTCCTGGCTTTAAAAAAACTCGCTCGTTCCTCGCTCGTGTTTTTAAACGCCAGTTCGTGCAATAAAGCATCACTTTTTGCACTTGTACCTTAAATAACTATTAACCAACTATTCAAGTTATGTGAAGGTATAGCTATATTTATTGAACTAAATAGTTGTAGTGGTACATAGTTAAGTTTAAGTTCTTAAAAGAAGACTTAGTTTGAACATCTGTTGCTACCATATTATATATATATTACTCCTATAAACTTGATTTACCTTTTTTTGAAATTATCAATAATTTGACTTTGTTAAAATATATTTTTGTTGTTTGCCTAACTTGTAGAATATACGTAAATTAATTTGAGATCTTGGTTCGTGATTTTCCTTTTTGATAGCTGCCTTACCGCCCGAAATCACGTGGCGCCCCTTTTTCTTTATTGCACATTTAATTAGAACCCTCCCTTCTTCACTGGGTTAGTCTGGCCGAGCGGTAAGTTGAAAGGTAGCAAAAATATTGCGTCACAAGTTTTGGCACCCGAAACGTGATAATATAACGAAATAAGGGCCATTTTATATTGCCTTTATTTCAGCTTGCCCTTATTTTTGGTTGCTTTCAATTTTGCCTTTTTTGTTGTTGTCATTGGCTTGGTTTAACCTTTTTTTTAGTTTGGGAAATTTAATTTGAAATCGGTTAATTAGGTTGAGACTGATATTTCTTATATGTAAATAGAACAGTTTCAGTTAGTTCCTTTGGGGTTGGAGGACATAGTATACTTTGTTTTGTTTTAATTGCGTATCGTACATCGTTTGTCGTTTATTAGTTGTTAGTGGGTTCGTGATATATAAAATTTGGACAGAATGGATTTTAAATTAGAAATAAATAGATTATCACAAGATGAACTTCCTTATGAATTAGCGATTAGAGGTGTCACTGATCAACTGTCTGTTCAGTCGCAACGGAAAACTTTACGTTCATTATTAAAATTAGAGAAAGGCGTTAATTTTGTGAAACCTCAATATCCCTTTAAATTTAACGATGAGGAAATTTAAATTTCCATAAAAATTATTGAAATTCAAGAACTTATTCAAAATTTTTCTGATTCACTAAATTCTCCAGTTTATCTAAAAATAGCAACTAAATTGGCACATATTTTTAATAGAGTAAATCGATCAACGCCATTAACTAGGGAAGAAAAAACCAAACGTTCAAATTTCCTAATTCAGATTGTCACTTGTACTTCTTATCTAAAAAGTATAATCAAACAATTTAAATTACAGTCTACTTTAAATAATTCTCCATTAGATATTTCGACTTTAAATAATAATCCACAAATTGCTCATTCAACAGACGAATCTTCATCTGAAACATCAGATACCGAAGCTGAATCTAATATTCAAAGTTGTATAAAATCTGTACCGGTCCGTCAGTGGGATTTAAAATATTCAGGGGAACCAAAAGAAATGTCATTTAATGCTTTCCTTGAACGAGTCGAAGAACTAAGATTAGCGCGGAATGTATCGTTGAATAATTTGTTTATCTCAGCAATAGATTTATTCAAGGGAAAAGCTTTAATTTGGTATAGAGCCAATAGAAAATTATTTAACAGTTGGAAAGAATTAGTGAATGGCTTCTCGCAACCCATTCACTAATTCTTTCAACCTCCTTTTTATGATGATAAATTATTAGAGGAAATTAAAGCGCGAACACAGGGTCCTAATGAATCAATCGGTGTTTATCTTGCAGTTATGCAAAACCTATTTAGTCGACTGTCTGTTAATTTACCTGAAATTGCACAAATAAAAATTTTGTTTAGAAATTTGTTGCCCCTTTACCAAATATCTTTAAGTCTTGTTGACATTACGTCAATTTCTCAGTTGTTGAAACTAGGCAGAAAATTAGAGTTGAGTCAGAGTTCAGTACAAGCATATATACCGCCACCTAAACGATCATCAACATTAGAACCAGATTTAGCATATGTGCACATAGATGATAATTCTAATTGTTCTAAAATAAAATCTCAATCCACTCCATCTGTTAGTAAATTATGTTGGAATTGCCAAAAGTCAGGACATATTGCAAAATATTGTCCTAGTGTAACGAAAAAATATTGCTATATATGTGGGAGACCCGGTTTTACAAAAATTAGCTGTCCAAAGTGCTCTAGTAACCGTAGTTCGGAAAACGAGTAAAGGAGATATCTGACCGAGTGATAGTCTCTAACGAACAAATCTCGGGAAAGTCATTTTTAGGTTTAGATGATAGAATGAAATTCTGTCTTGATTTTATTTTGGCTAATGTTCGTCATGATGAACGTCCATTCTTACGTGTTCGTATATTTGGGAAATCTTTGTTAGGTTTGTTAGATTCTGGTGCGAATCGAACAATATTAGGGGGCGAGGGATGGAAAAATTTGAAATCTCTTAATTTAAATATTCGTACTTCCTCTGTATCACATTGTACCGTTGCTAATGGTGAATCCTGTAGTATTTTGGGAACAGTTACTTTACCAATTTGTGTCGAAAATTGTACAGCTCTAGAAGTTTTAATTATTCCTTCGGTATCACAGAGTTTAATTTTGGGTATAGATTTTTGGATGAGAGTGGGTATCGTCACTAACTTACGAGATAATTGTTGGAAATTTAGTACCAGTAATAAAATTTCGATTGATTCTCTGTCGGATTTTTCTCCAGAACAATCTCGACAACTTAACTTATTGCTTGAGAAAGAGTTTGAACAAATGGGAAATACATTAGGTTGTACAACATTGGCAGAACATGTAATAAAGACAACAGCTGATCCTATTAAACAACGATATTATCCGCTGTCACCCGCATTACAAAAGCATGTTGATGCAGAACTAGAGACAATGCTGAAAAACGATGTTATTGAGCCATCGATTTCCCCATGGTCATCGCCCATTGTTATGGTTAAAAAGAAGGATGATAGTTATAGGTTTTGTGTTGACTACCGTTGAGTCAATAGTGTTACGGAGAAAGATGCGTATCCCCTTCCATATATCCATCAATTTCTTGACAGGCTTCGTGATGCAAAAGTTTTGAGTAGTTTAGATATTCGTTCAGCATACTGGCAGATACCAGTAGAGGAGAAATCTCGCCCTATTACGGCTTTCACCGTACCAAATCGGGGGTTGTACCAGTTTAAAAGAATGCCATTCGGCTTACACAACTCGCCAGCTACCTTTCAAAGATTAATTGTTCAGTTAATTGGTCCAGATTTAGAACCCTTTTGTTTTGCATACTTGGACGATATTATTATAGTTACTCCTTCTGTAGATAAACATTTAGAAGTGCTTAGTATCGTTTTATCTCGTCTTAATGAGGCAGGTTTAACCCTCAAGAGAGAAAAATGTCATTTTGTTAAAAAATAATTAAAATGTTTAGGTTATGTCGTGAACGAAAATGGATTACTAGTTGATTCGGAGAAAGTATCCGCTATACTTGATCTCCCTGTCCCTTCGAGTGTAACTGAGGTACGTCGTATTGTTGGAATGGCTAGTTGGTATAGACGTTTCATTCCAAATGTTTCCACGATAATTGCTCCAATTACTACCCTAACACAGAAAAACGTTAAATTTTGTTGGACTGATGAGTGTAATAAAGCATTTTTATGTATTAAGGATTGTTTAGTGAAGGCACCCATACTATCGTGTCCTGATTTTAATTTGCCATTTTCTATTCAGACTGACGCCAGTGATTATGGTCTCGGTGCGGTATTAACCCAAAATCATGCAGACGGTGAACGTGCAATTAGCTACATTAGTTGCTCGCTCAAGAAGGCCGAGAGAAATTATTCGACCACTGAAAAGGAGTGTCTAGCTGTTCTTTGGGCCATCGAAAAGTTTCGGCCTTATGTGGAAGGTTCTCGTTTTACGGTGATCACAGATCACTACTCGCTATTATGGTTGAATAAATTACAAAGTCCCTCAGGTAGACTGGCTCGCTGGAGCATTCGTTTACAACAATATAACTTCGAAATTATTCACCGGAAAGGCAAAGATAACGTAGTACCCGATTTCTTGTCGCGTAGCGTGCTTAAGGTAGATTCTATTATTGACAGCTCATTAGTTAATGATGTCTGGTATAATAATTTGAGGACTCGAATTTTAGCCAATCCGAAGAAATATTCAAACTATCGCGTTCTGAATGAGGCCATTTTTAAATATGTCAAAGTAAAGTATCCATTATTATCCTGTGATAATGACTGTTGGAAGCTAGTTGTTCCGAAAAACCAAAGAAATGCTCTTATTAGTAAACATCATGATATTCCCACATCAAGTCATACTGGAGTTTACAAAACTTTTCATAGATTATCTAATTCGTACTATTAGCCGAATATGAGGTCAGACATATCGCGTTATATTTCTAGATGTAAGGTATGTATTAGTTACAAACCGGAACAGAAAGCTCCTATAGGTCATATGGTTAGTCGGGTCGATGTAGTACGCCCCTGGCAAGTTATTAGTATGAATTTGATGGGTCCACTACCACGTTCTTCAAGTGGGTATATGTACATACTTGTTGTTTGTGATGTATTCAGTAAATTTTGTCTAACATTCCCTTTGAGATCCGCAACTGCTTCCGCGGTAAAGAAGTGTGTCGAGGACCATGTTTTATTGATGTTTGGTGCACCTAATAAAGTTATTGTAGATAATGGTGTACAATTTAGAAGTTATGAATTTAAAAATCTAGCGAAAACGTATGGTATTACGATTTTACATACCGCAAATTATCACCCCCAAGCAAATCCAACAGAACGCGTCAATCGTGTCATTAAAACCATGTTGGCTTCCTATAGAAAAGATAATCAACGGTG
Source organism: Ontholestes murinus (assembly GCA_963969525.1). NCBI lineage: Eukaryota > Metazoa > Arthropoda > Insecta > Coleoptera > Staphylinidae > Ontholestes > Ontholestes murinus. The sequence continues at coordinate 62,672 of CAXAKX010000844.1, forward strand.
TTAGGATAAATTTCTACAGAAAATAACGTGTTGCATACGTACTTCAAAACATGAAGTAACCAGATTTACTCCATATTTTGTAAATTTTGGAAGGGAAATTACTTTGTGTGGCGAATCTCAACAACAACCTATTTCAGACGGCAAGGCACCTGATCCTTTAATCAGACCCGAGCAATTTAAGACTTTATATATGGATATAAAAGCAAAGTTGAGGAAAGCCATAGATAAAGGTAAACGTCATTATGATTTTAGGCGTCGTCCTATGCAATTGACTCTATTAATGAACTTGTCTGGAGAAGGAATTTCGTCCTATCTAATGCAACAAAATATTTTAACGCTAAGTTAGCTCCAAAGTATATAGGTCCGTTCCTTATACATAAGAAACTTTCACCGTGGACTTACGAACTAAAGCATCCCGACGATGGTCGTTTATTAGGTTGTTGGCATGCTAAGAATTTGAAATCCGCACCCGATGATGAATTAGAACTATAATTTTGTAAGGATTTTTAGGTTGTGATGTAGGTGTTATTTATGAAGGAAAATATTATTTCCAATTGTTCTTTTCCGGCTATAAAAGTTAATTCAGATAAGTAAATTTTCAGGAAAATTTACTTTATCAGGAAAGGGGGAAATTATGTTACGTTAATATTCCGCGACCATTTAATTATTGGTCACTTTCTGTAATTTAATATAGGCAACTGTATTTATATCTAATTTTGATTATATTTATTCTATTATCCTTTTTTGTTCGCTGCATTCCATTACTAATTGTCCGGCGCATGAGTTATTTCCGCTGCCTCGATCTTTTCCTGTTTGATACATATTTGTGATTTAAAGTTATTAAACACATTGTCGGTTTCCTCATTATTGGAGGGTGATTGGTTTATATCACATAATTATAGTGAGATTCGTTGTGATTTTGGGAGATTTCACTATCGCTGTAATAGCGGAGAAAAAGTATCGAACTCGAAAGCCTCCATTACATCTTGAGGTAAGCAATACTCTTTAATTGACTTATTGGTAATTTCATGGGGTGGATTATAGGCTTCTTTCTGACGTCTGGTCCATCAGAGAAATTTTGAATCGAGTCCATTGAGCAGTCCGTGTATTGGCCCGGTCCATTTTTTTGGCGGAGGCTGCGTACCTGCGGACTGAATGGAATTCAGGAATTAGGGAATTATCTTGCTGTTTTCAACCCTTATAAGGAACCCCTCAGAAATAGGAACAATTTTAGTATGGAATTGATCTCGCACCAAGAATAAAGGTCGTATACGCGCTTATATAAATGTTTTTTTAAAATTATTATTAAGCTAGAGTAATATTATCTTTTTGTGGTAATGTATATAATATGTATAGAATTATTAAGAGTTGAATATTGTTGCATCTTTTCACAGTTAGCTATTAAATTATTATAGTTCATTTAAACAATTTTAACCAACTATTCAAGTTATGTGAAGGTATACCTATATCTATTGAACTAAATAGTGTTAGTGGTAAATAGTTAAGTTTAAGTTCTTAAAAGAAGACTTAGTTTGAATATCTGTTGCTACCATATTATATATATATTACTCGTATAAACTTGATTTACCTTTTTTTGAAATTATCAATAATTTGAGTTTGTTAAAATATATTTTTGTTATTTGCCTAACTTGTAGAATATACGTAAATTAATTTGAGATCTTGGTTCGTGATTTTCCTTTTTGATAGCTGCCTTACCGCCCGAAATCACGTGGCGCCCCTTTTTCTTTATTGCACATTTAATTAGAACCCTCCCTTTTTCACTGGGTTAGTCTGGCCGATCCTGTATGTTAGCAATAATAGCAAAATTAATGAAGATTAAAAACTAAAGACAATAGGTTTTATCTTAATGGCATCTCTATCAAACAAAGTAATTAGAGAAAAATAGAAATAAAATTTTGGATGTATGATGTGCATGCAATAAATATTGTTCAAAATATTAAAATAAGTAAACATCGGTATATTTTCATGTTATGTTATATAACTTTTATTAACAAGTAAGCTCGTACACCAACATAACAGTGGAAATTTCCCTATTTAGCAATTTACATCCACGTATCAATTAACACAATATTTGCACTACACCATAGTCGTATTTTACTCGCCAAGTTTAACGTAATTAGGTACCGACCACGAATTCCCCTCGCCCTGAAATTTTGTGTATTTGTATTTGTCGGCGACATCGGGCTTGGAAATTCTCATCGTTGCACGTTGCTTAGTATTTCATGTAGTTATCCTTAGTAGCTTAAGCGGTTTTAAAAATCAAACCGGCAAAATAAAATTTTTGTTCATGTATTACATGTTTACATGAAATTACTAAATCGATAAAGTGAATCGTTTCCACATTTACTTTACAAAACTTTCCGAGTTCATTTGTTTTCATCCTTTATCAGTGCACGGAAAATAAAATCTTTTTCCGAAGAGAATACAAATATGTATACGTTTCAACGTGAATGTATTTGCATGCGAAATATAATAATACCTGTAACAAAAAGTTGCGCTAAAACGGGGTTGCATACATATACATAAATTTCGATGTTTCAAACTTCTTGCTACTTTAATCTTGGGTAACTTTTAAACACTTAAACACACATATATACACATATACTTAGAACAAAATTAGCGAAGACTATTTATGTTTTCTTCTACAATTTTTGATCTTAATTTTATCTCATTTAAAATATTAGTTCTCCTCTGATGCAATAAAAAAGTTTTCGGCATAGATTAATAAAATAAAAGTAAAATAACTAAAAAATTAATTACTATAAAATGAATACAAAAGACCAAATTGTAACGAGGATAAATTATTGGAATATATATTTACGTCGAGTTATAAAAGGGTCTGTACTGTATGAAGGGCAGAATAGTTTACCCACTCATTTAAAATAAATCGCATTTCATTGAAAAATATACAGAAAATATTTTGTTTAGTCATAGTTTATTTAAAATTATATACAAAATCAAATGATTTTACGTTGAAAATAATTTCATTATATTAGATTATAAATATAAAATTTTGCTTTTGTATAACGTAACCTGTCATCTATGGTACACTAAAATATATTGATTAAACCTTATTTTATTAATCATGGTATATGATTTTAGTGAGTTTATGCATTAAAGTACTCCAACTCATATTTATATTATTTCTAAATTTTAAACTGTAAATTAGAATATTTATAAAAGTGAAACAATTTTTATTTTATTTTTTTAATAAGTATTATTAAAATGAACATAAATTTTGTGAATTTTTTTTGTAAAAGAATACTTAAAATATTGTTATATGTTGGCATTAGGAAATAATAAAAAGTATACCCTTATTATAAATATACGTCAACGGAGTTAAAAAAAACCTCTGAAAATTATACAGCGCCGTATGCACAGAACCAAGGAAACCGTGCTTGCTCAGAGAAACTCTGCAAAAGACAAATAATTGGAGTCGTACTCCCTATGTTCATAATTAGAAAAAGTAAAGATGGGAATAGTTATTCATTCTATGAGCCTCCTCGTTGTTTCTTGCTGAAAGATAATAAAATGTAGTAATTGCAAGTTATACACCTAATTAAACATATGGAATAATAGAATAAATAATTGCTTCAATTATTGTGAAAATTCTGTTAGTCGGCTGCTAATGATATATTATATAGATCTATTTATTTATCTAAAATACGCGTTAATTACATCAGTTGGGAAATTCAATTAATCCTCTAGAATTTAATCATTTGGAATAGTCTAGTGTAATTGTATAGAGGATGTTATATTCATGTCGCTTATAATAACTACTGTATGGCTTTTCATAGACTGTATAATACGTTAATAACTCATTATTTATGTTAATATTTGAAATTTAATCAAATTAATAGATATTATTTGTATTTGTAATTGTATTTAATACGCTGATCTTCTTACAATAAATAAATATATTACAAATTAGATAGATAAAATTATGTACTTATAATTTAATTTTGAAATAAGACATCCGGAAGGGGGGGGGGGAGTTCACTCGGCATAATGTTCTTCCACTCCAACCCAAATCCCAATGATGCATTTTAAGGTCTTCAGCTGATTATGCTTGCAGACTACAAATTGCCATTTTGGCCTTATTTTATTTATAAAAGATAAAATAAAATTTAGGAAACGTTTTGCATTTTTAAATTATTTAATAAAATATTATGAGTGAGCAAAACACTGCAAAAGATGAAATTTGTATATTTTCGTTGCCATAAACCATTAGTTGAAATAGGTTCGCTTAGCTGAAAATAAGAAAAATTGTTTTCTAAACACTATATTGAGTCGCTACACAAAACAAGTTATGAAACTTGGAGGGTTCAAACCGAAACTGTCCGCGTCCGGGCTGGTCTGCAAGCATCTATCACGGGATCGGGTAAAAAAGATCAAGATTTATTGGCCAAAGCCGAGCGGCTTCTGATCATATCGCCGTCGGAATTACGTCTTGTAAAATCATGCAAAATCCGCCCAAGAAGTGTGGATAACTTGTGCTTATGAAAGCAAAAAAACTCGTAAGAAAAGCAACCCTTTTGAAGAAATTACTTCAAAAGAAAATGCAAAACGGCTAGAGACAACATCAATGAGTTCATTGACCTTGTCGAAAAACTAAAAGATATGAAGACGGATATCAACAAGGACCTACTAAGCATTATGTTATTATACAGCCTTCCAGAAATCTAAGCAAATTTTCGTATAGCAATCGAATCACGAGATAAGCTGCCGGCCCTTAATAACTTAAAAATAAAAATTATAGAAGAGGACAAAAACGAGAAAATTGAGCTACAGGAAGAAGAATAATACTATCGAGGTAAACAAAAACAAAAATATTATCTTACTAAAAACAAAAGTAAACAGTACAACGAACGAAAAAATAACCTGAATTATGAAAATTGCAAAAAGCTAGGCCACAAGACATCAGATTGCAGAAAAGCAAACATGCCTACCTACAGAAACGAATAAAACTTACAAGTGGTGTATAGACAGCGGTTGTAGTTCAAACATGTGCAATGACACAAGTTTATTTCTATCTAAGCCAACTGATGAAATCCTAAAACTGACCTCGGATAAAACTGAGAAAATTGCAGGGAAACGAGTCGCTTAAATGAAAATTTGAGGATAAGTCATTGATTGAATGCACAATACATACCAAAATTATCAGTAAACATGTTATCTGTGGCTCGAAAAACTGAAAAAGGTTATAGCGTAATCTTCAAAAAGGAAACTGCAACAATTAAGAATTCACAAGGAATGGAAATTGACGCTATTAAAAGAGATGGACTATATTATGTGGATGTGGACACAAAAGAAAAAGAACAGGTACTCAACGTTTTACCTATAGATACTGAAATAGATTTTTGGCGTAGAAAAATGCGACATCTGAATGAGAAAGATTTAGAGCCAGCTCTCCAAAATTAAACTATGAAAAGATTATATATTTAACCTGAAAAAAAACTCTCTGACTATGAAACAAGTGTAAAAAGAGAAATGACAAACTTACGTTTTCTGAAACTAAGACGAGTAGAAACTAAAGCTCGAGAAAAGACTTCACACGGTACACTCAAATGCATGTGGCCCTATGCCAGAGGAAAGTAATGCTGATTACAAATACTTTGTTACTTTCATAGATAAATACATCGAAAATGGCAGGGTGTATTTCATTGAATATAAATATGAAATTAAAAAAAAACTCAAAGAATACAAGGAGACCGAAAAATTGGCTAACCTCAAAATAAAAATACCGGAAAAAAAGTATTGCAACAGAGAACTTGACGATTATCTAAAAGAAAATTGCATATTCGCTCTGTCGCTCTGTATACACCACAGCATAACGAAGGAAAAACATATAACCTTATTAAAAAAAAAAGCTCGTTGTATGCTGCTAGAAGTAAATATATCAGAATTATTTTGGGCAGTGGCTATTCATACTGCAAATTATATTACCAATAGAGTGCCGTCAAACCCAACGAACGGGAAAAGCCCTTTTGAGATGTGGGTTGAATACACATCCTCAGTTTTTTTAATGCTTTGGCACAACAGTTTTTGTACTAAATAAAATAAGACGAAACAATCCTAATGAAGGTGCCAACTTGTTTGGAAAAATATGTAACCGAGATTACTGTAGAAGAACGTACCGAAGATGACCTAACCATCTTCAATAAAGCAAAAACATGTTGAAGGATTTGAGAAAATATAAAGAAAATACAGTCTGTCTGCTTAAAAAAGGCCTATATAGCTAAAAACAATCAGGACGACAATGTTATAAAATTTTATTTATTTTTAAGGCATCTACTTCGTTATACATGTTGAACACTAATTAAAACACTTTAACTTTGTTTGTATAACACTGTATTTATTTTGTGACTATAGTTTCGGTAACTAAACGTACCATTATCGAACATAAAGTAATTTTAAAAACGATTAAAACAGGTATATATATGGTGGAATGTTACATAAGCGCTTTAAAAATAGGGGAGTAAATTAGGTCCAGCTGCTCATTTAAAATTGGGATTTACAGATTAGCGCGTGCTCGGTAAACTTCCAGGGATTCCAGCAGATCCATTTTTGGGCCCTTCTTGGAAATGTGGATGGTGGAAAGTACATCCTTCCCAAAAGAATGTTTCTCCTGTAATAGGTGTTTTGCAAACGTCGATTTTTCTTCTTGTCCGAGGCGAAAGGATCTCTGGTGATCTTTAATTCTTGTAGAAAACTTCCGTCCGGTCTGGCCTATGTATATTTTTTGGCAGTCAGTGCACGTTAATTTGTATATTCCTGATTTTTCCGTTATCGGTAATTTTTCTTTAGGGTTAAATGTGCAAAACTTGAGTTTAGTTGCTGGTTTATATGCAATGTTGATGTTGAGTTTTCTAAGCAAATTTCCTATTTGTGTATTAACCGAACCAAAAAATGTGATTGCTTTGAACTTATTTGGCTGTGTTAGTTGTTTGCCAGCATATAAATACTTTAAATATTTTTTCATTTGATGATTCGAAATTAATTTGTTTATAGAGTGAATTGAATATCCATTATTTACTGCGATTTGTTTAATTGTATTTAATTCTTTGGATACGTTTTCTTCCGACAAAGGTACATTAAACACCCTATGTATCATCGAATTAAACGCGGCCATTTTATGTTTTATGGGGTGTCGTGAAGAGCTAGGAATTACAGAGTCGGTAAAAGAGGGTTTACGAAAAATATCAAAGGTTAACTTATTATTAGTTTTAGTGATAGAAAGGTCTAGGAAATTAATACTATGGTTCGTTTCTGTCTCTACCGTGAAATTAATTTTAGGGTGCAAGTTATTAATAAAATCAAGAAATTGATGGAGTTGTCTGTCTGTACCTACAAAGCAAGCTAGTATATCATTGACGTATCGATGCCAGAGTTTTATATGTTTTTTACCTAAAGTTGAATTTAAAATTTTATCGGTGAGGTTGTGCATGAAGATGTCTGCTAGCAACGGGCTTAATGGGGAACCCATTGCTAGACCTTCTGTCTGTTTATAAAATTTTCCGTTGAATGAAAAGTAGTTGTTATTTAATAAAACTTGGAGTATTTCTCTGATAAAATTAATTTAAATATAACAGTAAAAACAGAATTTTTAGAAATACTCCAAGTTTTATTAAATAACAACTACTTTTCATTCAACGGAAAATTTTATAAACAGACAGAAGGTCTAGGCAATGGGTTCCTCATTAAGCCCGTTGCTAGCAGACATCTTCATCAACCTCACCGATAAAATTTTAAATTCAACTTTAGGTAAAAAACATATAAAACTCTGGCATCGATACGTCAATGATATACTAGCTTGCTTTGTAGGTACAGACAGACAACTCCATCAATTTCTTGATTTTATTAATAACTTGCACCCTAAAATTAATTTCACGGTAGAGACAGAAACGAACCATAGTATTAATTTCCTAGACCTTTCTATCACTAAAACTAATAATAAGTTAACCTTTGATATTTTTCGTAAACCCTCTTTTACCGACTCTGTAATTCCTAGCTCTTCACGACACCCCATAAAACATAAAATGGCCGCGTTTAATTCGATGATACATAGGGTGTTTAATGTACCTTTGTCGGAAGAAAACGTATCCAAAGAATTAAATACAATTAAACAAATCGCAGTAAATAATGGATATTCAATTCACTCTATAAACAAATTAATTTCGAATCATCAAATGAAAAAATATTTAAAGTATTTTTATGCTGGCAAACAACTAACACAGCCAAATAAGTTCAAAGCAATCACATTTTTTGGTTCGGTTAGTACACAAATAGGAAATTTGCTTAGAAAACTCAACATCAACATTGCATATAAACCAGCAACTAAACTCAAGTTTTGCACATTTAACCCTAAAGAAAAATTACCGATAACGGAAAAATCAGGAATATACAAATTAACGTGCACTGATTGCCAAAAAATATACATAGGCCAGACCGGACGGAAGTTTTCTACAAGAATTAAAGAACACCAGAGATCCTTTCGCCTCGGACAAGAAGAAAAATCGACGTTTGCAAAACACCTATTACAGGAGAAACATTCTTTTGGGAAGGATGTACTTTCCACCATCCACATTTCCAAGAAGGGCCCAAAAATGGATCTGCTGGAATCCCTGGAAGTTTACCGAGCACGCGCTAATCTGGAAATCCCAATTTTAAATAAGCAGCTGGACCTAATTTACTCCCCTATTTTTAAAGCGCTTATGTAACATTCCACCATATATATACCTGTTTTAATCGTTTTTAAAATTACTTTATGTTTGATAATGGTACGTTTAGTTACCGAAACTATAGTCACAAAATAAATACAGTGTTATACAAACAAAGTTAAAGTGTTTTAATTAATGTTATAAAAGGCTAGATTCTGAACTAAGAAAACATTGGTTTTGAACCATCCCAGGCGGACCCTTGTGTTTACATATTGAGGAAAGGAGGAGATGAATTTATAATTACGATATATGTTGATGACCTAATAATATCCTACTCAAATAAAAAGAAATTAAATGAAGTAAAGACAAGTCTAAAAACAAAATTTGATATATAAAACTTGGATGAACTGAAATACTGTTTAGGAATAACTGCTGAATCCGAATACATTGCTCTGACAGAATATGCAAAAGAAGCAATACACCTGGCAACGTTAGAAGCTGATTTAGGAAATAAGCAAAACATAACAATCTACAATGATAATCAAGCTGCACAGAAATTGGCCATAATCAATCAACGACCAAAATTTGAAAAGTGTCGCAGAAGCCTTGGGCTACAGAAGATGGTATTCCGTGAGGAGGAGTGAAATAAATCAATAAATTTGGCTGTACACGAAAATTCACGTAAATCATTTATAAAAAAGAATAATCAGCAACGGTACCAGGGTAGAGCCTTAAAAGATTTTTTCGGAAAAATCTTAAATTATAAATTTATGTTCATCAATTTCAACGTAGAGATGGACGACGGTCCGAGAGAAATAACATAATCAGCTCAAGCATATTTCCTCGAACATCGATAGCCAATAGCTTAGCCCCCACAAAGTTAACATCAAGGGTGTCGAAGGTACACGAACAGTCATAGAACATACCACTCACGCATAGTCCTGCATAAAGAACTTACTTTCGCTAAAACCGTGCCGATGTTCCGTTATCATATCATATTTATTTAAATATTTCCACAACCTATTTGATATAATTTTCTCAAATATTTATGAGAAATAGCACAAAATAAATATTGGAAGTAGGACATGCATGTTTTTTACTTTTAAATCTGTACTGTATAAATATAATAATAAAAGTGGCCACATTGTAAAATTTTATTCTACTTACTTATAACGAGTCCATCTTTTTATTAGTTTTCTGTGTTCTTTTTTTATCAAAGTTGTATTTAGCTTTTATTTGGTTTAATCTTATATATAATTCATTGGGTGGAATCTGTTTTAGATTTTGGTTCGATGGCCTTATTTCGTCTTTTACCTATTTCTTCTTTTTTACGTCAAAATATTGTATTCTTTTTTGGACATGCAATATTGAAATTGTATTTGAATTCATCGTTAAATCTATTGGACGCAGTTTCGAGGTAATTTGTTTAATTGTAGTTCAAATTTACATTGATAGGGCTGTTAATTCCTGGATATTATATTGATTAATTATATTTTTTATATATGCGTTCTCAGATAGTATCATTACTTCTCCGTGTGCTTTAGTTTTTCGCGAGATGTGAGAATTGTTTGATATTCTTTAATACTCATGTATTTAACACTATTTTCCGTGCTCCATGTCTCATGACATATAATATGTGGTATTTTATCTATTATTCAACATTCGACTTGGACAGTTTTACGGAGGAGGCTTCTTATATTTTGGTGCAATATTCGTAGTTGTTTATATTTATGAGTCTTAATTTTGTTAACATTCTCGTGGATTCTTTCCGCTGTCGTAGCGGCATGTTTTTGGCTTCCTAAAAAAATTAAACAGAGTTATCTTGATTCCTACTGGCTACAGCTCTACATTATAGATTTGCATCTTTGTCTGTGTCAGGTACACCAATCTTCAAGCATTTCTTTTGACCAATGGTCTACCCGCTCTAATATCTCAACAGTAAAATTCGCATTTTTTAAGTTAGTTTCTAGTTGCAGTTTTAGTTCTTCCTCTGTATATTTTTTGACATTTTCCCAAGTAAAACTGAGGCTTTTTTATGTGGTTATATAATAATCACTCGAGTTGGAGATACTGTCGGCAAAAATCAAATTATTGATTTTTGTTATTTTAAGAGTACTCCTCTTCATCATAATCCCATTTTTATTTATATTTGTGTCGTTTCTTTTATAGTTGGTTGAACTGTTTTTGATGGATAAGTTCCGATAAGTTTTTGTTTTTGTGAATTCCCTCAGGTTTGTTGCGAATTCCAATGTTGGCAATGATTCATTTATTTCGATTTGATTATAGATTATTCTAGACGTCGAAGAAGGTGGAAATTTAATTTCGTTGTCTACAGAGTTTAGATTAGGACAGTTACATCAGGAAAGTTATTTTCGTTAAAAACGTTCATTTCTTATAATTTTGAAAGATATATGGTATGTCATTCCTCAATCAAGTACCGGTTTGAACAGGAGAACATTACTTTGTGAAAAGTTTAAAACCTTTTTGAAGTAGTTTATATGCTTTAGAGGAAACACCAGCCAATTAAGGGCAATAATAGCAGAAAATAAGAATCTTGAAAGCAAAATTACTTCTAGGGCAAAATGCTTTAGAAGTTTAACTTACAAAAACAATGGTATTAATACCAGAACCGCCGTAAAAAATTTTTAAGATGATCTGCCGCCCACTACTTGACTATAAGTCAGGACGAAATAAATTTACCTTTTCTTTAATGGAACACCCTGTAGATTATTCCATATTTCAATTAAATTCGAAATTCTAAACAAAACTCATATAGCACATCATAAAGCTAAACTTGACTGTTTTAGAGATATCGAACTTTGTAAATCGATTTTTTTGTTGGGACACTTCTCAGCACCTTATAAAATAGGTTTGTTATGGAGATGGAAAACTTTAAAACGTAACTTGATGGCTAACTATTTTTGTATAATTTATTTAACCCTTAGCTGCACCACTACACATGAGGTCTTCCAGGACCCCAAGTTAAAAAATTGCTTAAAAAATTCTTCTATCCTTTATATAGGACTACAGAACTGTACAAAAGTGTTAATTGGTACATTATGGACTACAAAAATAAGCCATACTAGAGAGTTAACTCTTTTCCCTCGAGAATTGTGAAAATAAGTTAAGAAAATTCTTAAAATGGATTTTTACCTTTAAAATTCGTAAAACTCTTATTTAGTTATATGAAGACTTGAAATGGTAGGTATTGGTATATTATATACTATATTTCAAAAAAATAAATACAGTACATGAACTTCTTTCAAAAAATATTTTTTTTTCTTGCAAAAAAACTTCAGTCAAATATATAAAAAGATTTTTCCATGTAAAAAATGCATATTTTTTAATAAAAAATTAAATGCCACAGCAATGAAGACATAAATAGAAACGATGTTCTTCGCATATTGGTCTCTTGCATAAGCAACATCTATATTTTGTTTTTTTAATCTTTCTGGTACAGATCATACATCGTTGCTTCCGGTTAAACTATACCTTTTGAAATTCTTCCTGATTAGAAATTGTATCTATTTGTTCCAGTAATGAGTTGATGTTTATCTTCAGCTCTTTATGAAGCAGTTCATTTTGTAATCTTCTCTTCAACATTGGAGTGATTAGATGAAGAATAACTTTCTTCATAACAATAATGGCAGTGGCACTTTTCCTGACGCAATCTTTGCCTAACTTCCAGTTCCATAATATTCTTGTATTTACCATAGCTTGTGTTACAATTCCGTAGAAAATACACATAGGTCATTTATTGGTTTCGGGTGATCATATATGCACTACTGGGGCCTTTGAGGACCCCTTGCGTTTATAAACGTGGATAAACGTAAACTGTATGCGCGCGCAGTGACCGGGACCCCATCACTACTTACTTTTTGTGCTCTTCTTCTAAATCAGGGCATTAGTTTTATGATATTTCGAAATTTTAAATAATTAAAAAGTACTTTTAAGAAAGGATCCTCAGGTGCAGCTAAGGGTTGAAAAAATGATTTTTAAAGTTCGATATCTCTAAAACGGTCAACTTTGGCTTTACGATGTGCTATACGAATTTTAGAATTTCAAGATGAACTGAAATATGGAATAATACACAGGGTGTTCTATTAAAGAAAAAGCAAGTTTGTTACATCCAGACTTTTTGACTGATCATGTGTACTTAATTTATCTTTATTGTAATTAAAAAAAAAACTTACTTGAGGATACTTCGACTAATGACACACAGATTCTTGCTTGGATGGAAGGAGATAAAGGAAATGTGAAGAAAATTATTAAACGAAAAACAATGATATGGACGTATATTTTTTATCAGTACTTTCAAACTTATTCATTATTGTCGGAAATTTCCTTTTACTGTTTATTAAATACTCCTTATAAGCCTAGATGCGATTTTCCAAAGGAAATATCTTATTATATCCATTAAATCTATATTTAATGCAATGCATATTTTGGCGTCACCAATTCAACTTCTCAGTCAGTTAACTGATAAGTAATTTAAAAAAATATGTGTAGAGAATTATAACTGAGGAATTTTGAAGAAATAGTGTTTTGCATATAATGCAGGGTCTTCAAAAAAGTAGGGGAAAATTAACATGACGTTCACATAATTATGTGAATAATAGACGTTAAAAATACTGCAGATTTCTGGACACGCTGTATCTACAAAAGTAAAAGAAAACATAGTTCTCTCAGGTATCTAAAGTATTAATAAGTTGTTTATCAGTAGTATGTACTAAAATTAAAAAATAAACCACTTTCAAAAATTATATTAAGACTACAACAGTCTATTGTTCGTATTAATAAAACCTATCTTCGAACTTTCGCTATAACAGGTTTTCAAAATAAACTTTAAATTTATGCTTCCAAAAAAACTCGAATTTTTGGAGACGCTTTTAGATGTTCCAATTATGTTTTTTTGTCTAATTTACATATTTAGACAAAAAACACAATTGGAAAAAAGCGTCTCCAAAGATTCTAGTTTTTTTTTTGGAAGCTTAAATTTAAAGTTTATTTCATTTATACTTCTACGAACAATAAAGAATTAGAAATTTTTTCAAACAATAGTTAACACTAATAAGAAAGTAAGTAACTTAAATTTAGACATTTTTTGTACAGCTATATGATTATTAAGTAATCAACTACACGTTTTTATATTACTACAAAAAAACAACAATAAGCGTCGAAAAAAATCATTATGATGGGTAATCAAATAAAAAGTGTAGGGAAAGTGGTACGACCGACAGCTCACCATTTTTTTAAATGATATAAACGCTCTAGAATTATATTTTGTAGGTTTCCTGTTTACTTATACAAATTCATCATTTATCAAATCGACCAGCCGCTGGGAGATGTAAAAATCCCTCGCGAAAATGAGGGCATTTACAATTAATGGAGTGCCTGCATATAATAGCCATTAAGCGAATGGGTCGGGTAATAAAGGCCGGCGTTATTAAAGC
>CAXAKX010000845.1:0-65986 GCA_963969525.1 Ontholestes murinus
CATCACTGCGCAAGCAGTATTTTATACAGGGTGAGTTTTTTTCGATGTTCTCTATGGGGATCTCAGAAACTATAAAGAGATAGAGAAACGGTTAAATGGGGAAAGAAGTGTAGATTTACGAGACGAATAAAATTCCACTTTCAAAGTTTTCAAAAAAGTCGAGGGTAACTAGATATTTTGAAAAAAGTAAAAAGGGTCAATTTTTTCAAATCAATATATTTCGGTTATTATAACAGATAAAAAAAACTGTAAAGGACAAAGTTTTAGATAATTTTATGCAGATTAATAAAAAATAATCAGAAAATTTTTATCGCCATTATTTTCCGAGATATGACGCAAACTTACATTTTTTTAAATGGAAACCATAGTTGGCTGTGACCTCATTCAAAAGGTAATTTTTTTCTCTTTAATCCAATATGGCATACGTCATGGTTATTTCTAAAAATGAGTGAGTTATAGTCATTTTAAATTTTATTATAAATAAAAAATGGGTAGCCATGAAAAAGATTAAAGTAAAACAATTGCAGTTGTTTATAATATTAGCAATATTGTAACTATTAGTTTTACAGAGATAAACCAAAATGAAACAAGAGCATAAAGTAATTCTGTAATTATCAATATATCAATGGGAGAGAAATTTTAATATTAAAAAATATGGTCAGAGTCCACTATTAATACTATTATGACATAAATTATATCTTTTTACAATTGAATTTATGGCTTTATGACTATTCTCATGTAAATTGAATTAAATGTTTCAATAACAGCTAGTTTATGATCCTCCACAGATTGGTATGATTTTTCATATACTTTGTTTTTTACATAACCCCACAGAAAAAATTCTAAAACGCGCAGATCGGGATATCTAGGTGGCCCTGGGATTGGTTTATTTCTTCCCACTTATGAGTTAAGAAAAGCATCATTTAAATAATTTGTAAAGCCAACATGTTATGAGGTGGAGCACCGTCATATTGGAACCATTTCAATTTTGCTTGTAATGATAAATTTAAACAATCGAACGTATCTTCAAATGTTTTCTGAAGAAAATGAAAGTAATCATTTTCACTTAGTGAGCTTTCAAAAATATATGGACCAAGAATTATTAATCCAAACACACAATGGATTAAACCCAAATTTAATTTGTAGTTTTCTCTGTGAAACTTTTCGTGGATTCTCTTAAGTTCATCTCTGTTCATTGTGACGATTAAAAATACCACAATTAGTAAATCGCTGTTCATATTATTTTTGTAAGAAACGTATTATCCTCTTGACAAATGGGTTTAAACCACATGCAGAAGGCCGTTTGATAATTACAAAATTATTATTCTTATGCTGGTTTTTCATTTTTGTTTAACTTTGTAGAACTAATAATTACAATATTGCTATTATTGTAAACAACTGCAATTGTTTTACTTTCATCTTTTTCATGGCTACCCATTTTTTATTTATAATAAAATTTAAAATGACTATAACTCACTTATTTTTAGAAATAATTATGTCGTATGTCATATTGTATTAAAGAGAAAAAAATTACCGTTTGAATGAGGCGATAGCCAACTATGGTTTCCATTTAAAAAAATGTAAGTTTGCGTCATATCTCTGAAAATAATAGCGATAAAAATTTTCTGATAATTTTTTATTAATCTACATAAAATTATCTAAAACTTTGTCCTTTACAGTTTTTTTTCTATCTGTTATAATAACCGAGATATACTGATTTGAAAAAATTGACACTTTTTTCTTTTTTCAAAATATCTAGTTACCCTTGACTTTTTTGAAAACTTTGAAAGTGGAATTTTATTCGTCTCGTAAATCTACACTTCTTTCCCCATTTAACCGTTTCTCTATCTCTTATAGTTTCCGAGATCCCCATAGAGAACATCGAAAAAAACTCACCCTGTATATCTTTTAATTTGATATATATTCTTATCTACAAACATTCATAACAAGCTAAAAACAAAGTGACACACACTGCAAACTTGAACTTAAGGAAACTAAAATGCAGTTACAATTTTCATATAAAAAAATTGCCTTATTAATAATTCCTTAGCAAAAGGGAAATTTTATAGAAAAAATATGTAACCCTTGTATTATTAATTGTATCGATAATATATCATTGTTAAAACAATTTCCAAACAAAATATACAAGTCCTCAAAGTGCATAAACGTTGACATTTATCCACGTTAGGATGATGACAGTATTTTGTGTGTATGTGCTTGCCTTATTGCATATTTGGCATCAATTCAATTAAATGTTTTAGCGTACTTCTAACCTATGCTAATAATGATTTATTACTCTATCGTATTCTTGGCCTATTTCAATAAATTGCAAATTGCCCTGGCGTACTTTTGGTCTAGGCCGATACATTGATCATTGTTATAGCGTATCTTTGGCCTATACCAATGCATTATTCATGGCCTCAACGTACTCTCGACTTATCCCAGCGAACAAGTAATTTTCCTAGCATACTTTTCATTTTTTCTTCATATATCCATGCTCGAATTTGATGTTAAACTGTCAATTTTAAATTTCAACTGAATCAGTCAATCGTCAAATATCAATTGTCGCCAACTTCATCTTAATCTATAAAATACTGCTTGCGCAGTTATGAATGTTTATGGATAAGAATATATATCAACTAAAGTTATCTACAAAATACTGCTTGCGCAGTGTTGTATGTTTGTGTATTGAAAATATACAAAATACTGCTTGCGCAGTGACGAATGTTTGTATGTATCAATTGACAGCAGTTGATATTCCACACAAGTAGAAAATACTAATTGGGGAGTATATCTTACATACAAACATTCTCCACTGCGCAAGCAGTAGATCAAAAACGAATGATCCGATTGAGATGAAACTTTAAACTTGAAGTTTTGTCTTTAAAAACTGGAACTAAAATGCTCTTATTGCATATTCATAAACCGGAAGTGGATGTTTACTAGAAGCCGTTTTTGTTCGTTTCCTATTTATTTTTAATATTGAAACTTTTACAAAACTTTTTAAACAAAAGTTAAAGGGAATAAGTTTAATTAAAATATATTTTTCGTGAAATTCGTAAAATAAAAATGTTGTCATTTTTTGTCAATTGCTAAATAAACTGTAGGAGTTAAATGGAATTTATATTACAAATAATTGTAGAGAATTCATAAGTGAACAAATTATCAAGAACAAGATTTTTGCGTAAACCTCATAGTTTTCGAATAAAATATAGGGAAAATACTATGATGGCCACATCATCATTTGTTCAGTTTTAAATTCTCTACAATTATTTGTAATACAATTTTCATGTAACTCTAATAGGTTATTATTAGCAATTGTCAAAAAATGTTAAGAACTTTATGAAATAAATCTTTTAATAAAACTTCTTCACTTTTTCATCCTCTTTAACTTTTGTTTTAATATTTTTCATATTTAGAAAAAAATATCGAAAAAAACAAAAAATTACCCCGAGTAAACATCCACTTCCGGTTTATGAATGTTCACAAAAAGCTTTTCAGTTCCAGATTTTAACGATAAAAACTTAAGTTTAAAGTTTCATCTCAATCGGATAATTCGTTTTTGATATACAGCGCCCACAGACATTTTCATGCACGAAAACAATACTTCCCCTATACCATATATACTATATAGGGAAAGTAAAAATATATAAGTCCTTTACGTTGTAGAAAATTAACTAATAGGAGAAATAGTCAGACATAAAATAAGGTTCTATATTACATAATATTTTATACATAATGTATTTCATTTTATTGTAATTTAGGTTTTTACTTTCCCTATATAGTATATATAGGGGAAGTATTGTTTTCGTGCGTAAAAATGTCTGTGGGTGCTGTATCTCAAAAACGAATGATCCGATTGAGATGAAACTTTAAACTTAAGGTTTTATCGCTAAGAACTGGAACTGAAAAGCTTTTGGAGAACATTCATAAACCGGAAGTGGGTGTTTACTCGAGGCCGTTTTTTGTTTTTTTCCGATAATTTTTTTAATATGAAAAATATTACAAAACTTTTCAAATAAAAGTTGAAGGGAATTAAAAACTGAACAAGTTTTATACAAACATATTTTTCATAAAATTCTTAACTAAAAAATAAAAATTGAAATTTTCGACATTTTTTGCCAATTGCTAATAAACTATTGGAGTTACATGAAATTTATGTACCAAACAATTGTAGAAAATTTAAAACTGTACAAATTAATAAGAATAGCTTTTTGCGTAAACCTCATAGTTTTCGAGTAAAATATAGGGAAAGTACTATGATGGCCACATCACCATTTTTTATATTAGCGAGAAGATGGTTGAATATTTTTAGACAGGAGTAATAACTGCTTTTTAAAAATTTGTTTAATCTATGTTGTGGGAGATTATATAATTGTCCCCTTCTTGTATCATAACAAATTGGATGGTATAGAACTATTCCTCGTACTCACATTCATCTCATACTTTCACACTCACACTCTTTCCATTTTCTCTACATGCATAATATGCCTATTTAATTCCTGAAGCAGAATATACCTAAGAGTTGATCTCTCCACTCCTAGTAGCTGCTTCAGGAACGTCGTTTGCTCTCTCTCTCTCTCAATGCATCTATACTCTTCATTCCCACATTTCCACACCATACATCAATATCTGCTTCACGCACGTATCCCACAGTTTGCACGTCATCACAAGAAGTTTCCCTCTCCCAGATTTCCCCACCTCTCTTTTGCCATGCACCATGCCTTCTTTGCTTTCTGTTCGAAGTATTTGACGTGCTCCCTGTATTCCCCACCACTCGTAAACACAAATCCCAGATATTTAAATTCTCGTCTCAACTACCCTTGCAAGCGTAAAGATTTGATCTCGCGTTCTCCTTTCCTCTTCTTCTAGTTTCTAAGACTCCGAACTGCGTGTTTCGTTCTTCTCCCACAATCTTCCACATTTCTGCCTTCAAGCCATCCAGTCCCGCTGCCCTGCCCTCTTTTTATTTCCTTAAAAGCCCTTTCTACTTCTCCCTCTGTAAACATCTCCACTTCCTCCATGTGTTGATACTTCCCTCCTCCTGTGAGTCCTTTCACAGTATCCCGCCCATTCTGTTAATGATATCTCCTGCTTAATTGTTTCCTCTCTTTAATATCCACTACAATTCCTTTTTATTTCTGAACCTCATCTCTATTTCTCCCCCATACCTCTCTCCGATCCTTGCATTGAAATCCCTACCCACTATACATCTATTTCCCCTGCTCGTCTCATCCTCTATTTATTGTCTCGCTTCTTCCCACTTGTTATTTACGTTCACTATCCCAATTCTTAGATACGTCCTTCCCTGCTGACATACCACCCCTTCCACCTCCTTCCTATATTCCATATCTTCGCCCTGCTGCCCCTCTCTTGTTTCCACGATAATACCCCCTTTGTCCTTCCTCGAACTGCCTCCTTAGTTGCCACTCTCATTTCCCATTTAAACCCCGCTGATAGCTTTTCCCTCACTCCCTCCCACTACTCGTCTACCAGTCACATTTCCACTACCCCTACTATATCTTTTCCTATTACCCACTCTTCAAAATCCTTCTGCCACTTGTCCTGCTTACATTTTGATTTGACCCCGCCACGTTCCAGAGCCCCAGTTTTAAGAACCCCTCGTATTTCCCATACTTTTTTCCTCTTACTTTTTTGCAATTATTATATTGTTATTTTACCTCATTCCATAATAAACATTTGTTATCAATATCCAACTTTCACTAACTTTCCCCTTCTTCTCTCTTCCCTGGCCACTCTTCTCAATTCCATCCACATATTCCTTTCTTTCATCGTAAAATCATTGTTAGTGTAAACATCAGTACCTCTAAGCTTGTTTGCATTTTTCATTACCTTAACCATATTCATAAAGTTCTTCATCCTGGCTAACACTATTCATTTCTTTCATTTCAAAAGCATCTTTCACCTCGACGTCTATCTCTATTTTCTCATTTATGACCTTTTTGATAGCTTTAGATACATTCTCTCCTTTTATGACCACATTTATTAGCACAATATTGTTGCGTCTCTTCTCCTTTTCTCTCTTCTCCTCTTTTTCTTCTAGCTCTAGTATCTTGCTGCATATATCTCTTTTCCATTTCCCACTCCTCTTCTCTTCTTTTCATTTCTGCTTTCATTTGCACCAGCTCCTTATTGACAGACCCTACCTCTCTTCTCAGCTTTTCATTCTGTTCATTATTTTGTTCTTAATATAAAAATGCTACAGTTTTCTATTTAAAATTTTATTCTCCATTCAATAGAAGGTTCATCATTACGAAAATATATTTTCAATTATTCGGCAAACTTTAGTTCTCACATTCAATGCATTTTAGTAAATTCTTAAACGTTATTGCTTATTTCATTGGCTATTTCTAACAGAGTTGCTACTACCACTAGCTCTTGAATATCTTCGACATTCGTGTTGTCAAAATATTTCCCCTTAAAGACCCTAGTTACGTTATACTACAATATTTAATCCATGGATAAGGTTATAAAGTTAGCAGAGTCTAAAATTGTAAAACTTGTCCGTGCTTGTATGACTTGATAGATATGATTATTTTAACCAAAGTTCTTAAAAAAATATCTTATCGGCAATAAAATCTTTAGTCTATATCCAACCAGTTCTTTATTTTATTATTTGAATTAGTTTTAGTAGCATCAATTTCGGCTCATATTTTATGATAAACAACGATTATTAACTTTACTAGCAATAAAATCGAGGTTAGTCCCAGATTCACTATTTTCATTCAATAGTTGAACAAATCATACATAGCTGCAGTTTTAACAAAAGATCTTTTCCACATAATAATAATAATAATAATATAAGTATAGTTTACTAGAATAATATACAATAATATTACAGTAATAAAATGAAAAATTGTCATAAGAAGAAATAGAAAAAGTATACTTATTGTTTACAAAACTGTATACAGCTCTCACTTTAAAACATCTACCAATTTCTATTATCTAAATTAGTAAAACTATTCAAATGCCCCCTACGCATGTACGCATGGAAGACTTTTCATAAGCAGGAGCAAAGTGGAAGCATTTACTCTTTTTTCTTTGAGCTTACAGTATATATTCTTAAATTTAGCATCGAAATTTCCTTCATTTTAGTCACTATTGCCTTTTGATAGTATTTAGTGGCCGTTTTTTTCGGTATAAAAGATGAAAGTTATCCATTTAATAAACTTTTCTTTTTAAGACGTTCAGTTAAGGGCATTTTGGTCATTTCCAATGAGTAACTACCCGAAATAATTTCTTTTAATGAAGAAACATTGTTTAGCATTTAATAATAACAATTCTTTATTACTACACTTTAAATACAATACATATAAATAGTTATACAATATGTATTTAATGAACAGCATGGGTCTGTAGTAGTATAGTGATTTTTCCCCCCTCGGGAATTTTTCCATCTCGGTTTAATAATTTTTATGATGAAGCATGAGAACTCCTAGATTAGATTAGATTAGATCAGATGTTTTTTTAGCTATAGATAGCCTTAAAGCACTGCGACCTAGTTAGACTTTTTGTACCAGTACCCTATTACTAGTGTGTTCCCAAGAAGTCAATTTTCTTGGTAAGTTCAATTAACTTCCCATGCGCTCTATTCTGACGTTATAAGTATTTTTTTAGTTAGGGCGGCTGATCTGATGGTAGCAAATGCTACACACACTCATAAAATGTACTCTAGCGTTTCCTTTGCCAATCATCATAGTCTATCTTGTAAAATCTGTGATCTATACCTTATCTCGCTTTAAGTTCTTAGCTCAAAAGCTGTTTGGCTCTGCTTAGCAAAATATCAATAAAGAATTTAGTTTGCCTTTGGCCTGGTAAAGTTTATCCTGTGCTCTTCTATGTTCTTTTAAACATGGTAGTCTCAGCTCAATCCCTGACAAGTACTTCGATATTTTTATTACCTATTATATTTGCGTTGCCTGATGCCCACATTAGATTGTACTTGTTGCCCTTGACCAATTAGTTCGGAGCTTGCCTACATTTCCAAGAAGTTTTGAAGTTCTTAAGGGTAGCCTGGATGTCTAACATCAGACATATGTGTGCCCCTTTGGAGCCCTTCTTCGTACTATATATACTTCGTATATTTGGCAGCAATGCCGCAAGATAAAGATATTAAAGATATTTCCAATAGTGCTCCGCCTAATAATAAATGGAAATGCAATACAATTACAAAATCAGGCATACAGTGTATATATTTTAAGTACGTGTATCACTATTGATGTGTCAGTAAAATTTAGAAGTGCTGTGGTAATGAATTAATTGTAAATCGAGATGTAACGGAAGCAATGGACGACCCTAACATCAACATCGCCGTGCTACTAAGTAACATCTTAGTACTGGACAAAGTAGGCTATCTAGAGATGGCAATCAGTAGAAAGATTGAAGAATTGGAAAAGGCGTTGGCAAAAATACGTAGAATCATCTGGTAACAAAAACTACGCGGAAATTTTCTCCAAAGGCAACCAGTCATCAAGTAAAAGTGTGAAATGAGCACCGCTTACCTCACTGCCAACATTGGCCACGGATCATCCGAAATCGCCTAAACCGCTGACCCCACGAGTCCAGCTTAATAGGCAGAATAGGCATAGGGGAGAAACGAGCAGGGACGCTGTATTAACGCGCCTATCTAAATCAAAACAAACACACAGCGAACATGAACAGGCAATAATTGCACCCACGTCAGTCATTATACAAGAGGATAATGCTTTCTAGCAGCCTATAAGAAGAAGGGTTAAAGACTACTTCTTAAGTGCTACGGGAATGTGGAAAATACTAGTTTTAATGCGCTTATTCCAGATACACACATGCACATTACTAAAATTAATATAAATACAACAACAACGCAGGTAATAGACTATTTTCACAACAAATTACCTGATGTTACGGTAACGTGCACGGAACTTGGTGTCAAGTTAGGTAAAAAGGCATTTCAAGTAACACTGGCTGTGTTACATAAGAAAAAGGTTCTAAGCGCCGATTTCTCGCCTCTTGGTGTAATGTAGAAGCCATTTTATAAACAAAATTTTACAATAGATCACAATCGAAAGATTACAAAGTAGAAATAGCTTTATAACACGTTTAATGTTGAAAATAATAATAATTTAGTTAATTATATATTAAGAACTAGTGAATTTCCTGAAAATATAACAACTGCTGAAGTAATGATAAAAATAATTATAGGCCCATATCACCGCTTCCTATCATAGCAATATTTGTTATATAACTTTCATGTTGCTTCAATAATTTATTAGCAATTGGCACAAAATGTCAAAAATTTCAATTTTTATTTTTTTTTTCTCGAAAGTTAAGAATTTTATGAAAAATATATTATAACAAAATTTGTTTAGTTTCTCATTCTCTTTAACTTTTGTTTGAAGAGTTTTTTTAAATTTTTCATATTTAGAAAAATATCACCAAAAAACAAAAAAACGTCTCGAGTAAACATCCACTTTCGGTCTATGAATGTTTACCAAAAGCTTAAAGTTTCATCTCAATCAGATTATTCGTTCCTGAGCGCCCACCGACAGACAGACAGACAGACACACACACAGACACAATTTTTTTTTCCAGAAATTAGTGTAATGGGTTCAGGGGACCCCAAAACGGATATTTCCGCAAAAAAAAATTTCAAAAAAAAATCACGATCACAATACTTCCCCTTATATTTCATATAGGGAAAGTAAAAATTGCGAATTTATAACTATTACAGAACCAGTCAAAATTTGCGGAAAATCTACGTAATAAATAGGACACAGGTTGTTTCTTGTAATGGAAGTATATAGGAGCTATTCCCTATAAATCATGGTGTATCACAGGACCCAATTCTTGGACCGTTACTTTTCCTTGTGTATGTTAATGATTTTCCTCTTTAAGTTGATCGTTGCGATGTGATTCAATTTGCAGATGACACGACTTTAGTTGCAAGTGGAGTAGATATAAACACTGCAAGTGCAATCAATCTCAAGCCCAAATATGATTTGCTAATAATAGATTAAATTTAAATGAGAAATAGACGGTCACACGAATATTTTCCCTGAGTAAGACGGTTCAGAGTAACGATACGGTAAAATTCCTAGGAATGCATCTGGACCAAGGCTTAATGTAGACAAAACAAGAAGAGCAAATTGCTATGAAAGTAAATAAATCAATTTTTCTACTTTGTAATCTGCATTGCAATCTATCTCCATCTATAGTGCGCTCGGCTTACTTCTCCTTAGTTCATACACTCTTAGCATATGGTATAATTGAATGGGGTCATACGAGAGGTACTGATTCACTGTATTTAGGCCTATGAGCCCATTTCCGTTTTTGATGCATCTGTATACCAGATTGCAGATTTTAGTTTTAGTTTTATGACTCGATTCAGGCTATCTTCGCGACTAATTTATTTAATAATTACATCACAATGGTATTACAATGTTTATATATTAAATTAAATCTAACTTATTTTAATTATAACTAGTAACTAGTAGGAAGTAGGGAAAATAAAACAATCCGCATCTCTTAAACTTTATTCTACCCTTACATTCAGTATTTAAATTTATCACCAATATCTTCTCGATCTACCATTGGCTTCTTGTCCATATCTCTTCTTATTTTTCTTCCCTGTTCCTTTTTGTGGTACGTTCATGACTCGGTAGCTACTCTATCCACCACATGTTTATCTTCATGCATGACTTACTCCTTCTTCATTATTCCTTCTTCATGCATAATTTTTCCTGTACAACTATTCCACTGGCTGCTAATCGATCCACAGCCAGTGTTTTACATGCCCAGGTTTTTTCTTCTCCATGCCACCGATGGATACTTTATCCCTCAACATTATCGGCATGATTATTTGCCACCGTGCCGCTGCTCTATTCACTTTATATCTACGGTTTCCATCAGAAGTAAGCTCAACTCATATTCCACACGCAGGCAATCTAAATACAAGCATGTAAACTATTCTGATCTCAATGTTTCTATTGATCTCGCGAACGATTTAAAAACCTGCCATAATTATCTATAAGACTATCTGGCCACGTCCGGCCAGTCAGGACTAGATACTTGCAATTACTACATAAATTAAAAAGAAAACATAACATGTATATGCTATCCATACCGTTTCCACAGGTACAGTTTTCCGTTTCTGGTCTTTTAATCTTTTTCAAATATTTAATTGAGTCCCACCCACCGTGATCGCGACTTTAATAGACCGACCTAAAGACACTCTAAAGGAAACTCCATCCTTTGTAGAATTTATCGACGCATTTTCCATGTAGCTAGTGCTTAACTCCGAATTAAACGTTTCGCCCAGGAGAACGGTACCCTATTGTACACATTCGGAATATCCTGTGATATAATTCCAGTGGCTTCCTTCGCGAATTCATCAGCCCTCTCGTTTTCCTATAACCCTTACATGTGCCTCGCGTTTTTCCTGAATAACATATCCCTATTTCTACCATCAATTCCGTTGGCTTGTGCATCAAACTAAGTGCATGAAATGCCGTCTTAGTTTAAGAATTCGCCCGCTGCCCTAATGGCTACTAGTTCGCTTTGAAGAACTGTACTTTTTTTTGCAGGGTAAGTAAGTCTAGTAAAGTTTCCATTGCTATAAAGGGGATGGTGTGCATAGCCCCCGTGATACCAATACTGGCCATTCTCTGAAGGCTCTGATGCTTCTTTTGTGCCGTTGCTTGTTTAATCTTGATCCACCATACTAGTGAGCCATGTGTAATAATGGCCAATGTATCAATTTGGATTTCAGTCCCCAAAATATGTCAAATAGCCTTTTTTCAAGAGACTCAATCCCATTTAAGAGTTCATGACCTCAGCCTGGGCTTGGTCTATTCACCCCCAACATTCTTTTACGAGGGGGCTCAGCTGGTGTACTGCTGGGGATCGGTCTCCACAACAGTTATCCGACGGTCGACCACCTTGCGACAAAGCTCGCCCGTCGTCAACTGATCACTCTGCCTACGTGCCTCTCTCTCATGCTCCTCGTTCTCCATCTCACTTTCCTCCTTTTCCTTTTCCCGGATCAGTCTGGTGGCGAACTGGTTTAGGATTCCCTGAGCTTCTCCCCAAAGTTTTCAGGCTCTAAATTGCAGCCAATCTCTATTTCCACCTCCTCCCTGATGCGTCCCCAGCAAAGCTCCTAAACACAGTGTGCTCCACTGTTGTTCCTTGCTCTTTTTATTCTAAATAAACATTCTTTGAAGTACCTGTGGCCTGATAATATTTCGGCTAGCTCGTATGTCACCTTTCCCCAACGTCTCTGGAGCCATGGTCCCACATTTGGGATGAGTGTGACTGTCCATCTGCCCTGTGGAGCTGTTTCTCATCTTCGCTGCCACTCCCTCAGCGTATCCTCCCGGATACTCTATCACTATTTGGGGGACAGCGGGTGGCTCCTGATATTCCGGTAAACCTGGGCTCTTTCTTTTGCCAAAATGTCAATAGAAATTACTCCAGCAATGAGTAAAGCAGCTTCGGTGGAGGTCGTCCTGTATAGGCTGGCTATCCTGAGTGCCGCTTTCCTCTGCACGGCCAGTAGCCTTTTCCTCTTCCTGTCCACATTGATCTCTCTAGCCCACACGTCTGCTCTATAGAGGAGATATGAGCTCGCAGCGGACAAAAGTAGCCTTCTTTTTCGTTGGCGCGGCCCTCTCACATTTGGCATTAGCCACCCAATTCTCCGGACCCTATCCGCCGCCCTTGCCGTCGTTACCTCTATATGCTTTGCGTAGTTTCTCTTGGCCGTGCACCTTAGTTCTTTTGATGGTGTGATTTTTTGTTCTCCCAGCCGGAACTATCAAATCTCCTACTGCCAGAGAAAACTACCGCCTCGGTCTTTTGTGGAGCCAACTGTAGATCGTGGTCCTCCATCCAGGTGTCAATTGCGCGCAGAGCACAGTCAGCCTTGTCTTTGAGATCAGGCTCCTTCCTGGCCATGACGAGTAGCGACAGGTCGTCAGCAAATCCCCCGAGTTTAGCTCCCTCGGGAATTTTCAGTCTGAGAACACCGTCGTGTAATATGTTTCACAATGTTGGGCCTAGCACCGACCCTTAAGGGACATCTCCTGTTATTTTTATACTCTCCACTCTTCATTAGTACCAACCTTAATCCATATGTTGTTAACGTAGCTTCCAATCAGTCTTCAGATGTAGGATAGTACCTCCCTCCGCTTTAATTCCTCTAGAATTAGCACACCATTTCCTGGTCCTCCAGGTCTCCTTGGTGACTTCCTCTACTGTTCGACGTATCTCACTCAAGACGTCAACCGTGAAGCGGCCCGGCCTAAAGCCGAACTGGTTCTCGGCTAACCCACCGGATTTCTCGATTTCCGCCCCAAGCCTTCATAGAATGACCCTTTCAAACATCTTACTATTAGGCAGATGGGTCTCAAGCTCATCTCGGTATCGATAACATCCTTTTTTGTTTTGTCAATGAGGACGAGCACAGCTTCCTTCCATTGCCGAGAGAACTACCAATTTCTGATAACATCATTGAATGCAGCCTAGAAGATGTCTGGCCTCGTCCTGGCCGATATTATAATTGCCCCGGCAGGGATACCACCTGGGCCTGGATATTTTCGGGGGCATAACATGTCCATAAAGTCACTGTAGTTTTGCAGGTTGCTTTTTCTAGGTACGCGTTCCAGTCAAGTTTCCTATATAGTATTAAACCTAAATATTTCACTTGATCGGACAGCGCAATTTCTTTTTTTATACTTTGAGAGCTTTAATATTCAGCTTCCTACAATTAGTGAAAGAAAGGCACTACCACAGTTTTGTCACGATTGACATTGAAGCCTTCCGTCAGGCTAGGGACGATATGATGTTGTCATATTTACCCCTATAACAATTGCTATACCATCGGCATGACCTTGCGTATAATAATCTTTATCGACAAAAGTTAAAGAGAATGAAAAACTAAACATTATTAAAACATGTTTTTTATAAAATTCTTAGCTTGCGAGAAAAATATTTAAAATTAATAATTTTGACATTTTTTGCCTACTACTAATAAACTATAGGAGTCAGATGAAATTTATATAATAAATAATTGTAAAGAATCCAAAATTGAGCAAATTATGAAGTATGTATTATTTTGCGTAAACCTCATAGTTTTCGAGAAAAATGATGGCCACATCAAAATTTTTAGTTTTATCAGTGTATGGAATTATGTGCAAAGTTGTATGATCAAAATACTTTATGCTAAATTTATAATAACCAGTACATCATACATGTAAAATGTGTATACTATATAGTTCATTTTAAATATCTTTTTTTTCTAGGTTGAACTTCTAAAGACCAGTCTATCGAGAACAAGAGTGAAAGTGTCTCAAGCACTAGAGAGTATGGTTCAGTATGTGGAAACCTATTCAGAATACGATCCCCTCATCGCCGGCACCCAGCCTTCTAACCCATGGGTCAGTGAAGATTTGACGTTCTGGCAGCTTAATGGCCCCCTGTAAGTAAAGACATTTACTCATATAAATAATATGTATTGAAATATTATTTTCATATTATCAATTCACAGTGTTGAAGTTCCGACGGAAAAACGTGTGAAACGGTGGGGTCTGTCAATGGAAGAGGTAGTTTCTGATCCAACCGGACTTCAGGAGTTCACCAACTACCTGAGGAAAGAATACAGCCACGAAAACATTCGGTTTTGGATGGCCGTAAACGATTTGAGAAGGTCGTCCCAGTCCCAGATACAACGAAAAGTTAGCGAAATATTTGAGTAAGTGTTCTAAATAGAAATATATAATATTATAATTTTTAATATTACGTGGAGAATAAACAAGTGTTATTCTCCACCTAATAGTAATATCTGTTTCCATTAAGAGTGTAGCGCAACAAGCATTAACTTTATAATTTTTAATATTTATTTTTCTCGTCATATAGAGAATTTTTGGCACCTGGAGCCCCGTGTGAAATCAATATCGATGGGAAAACTATGGAGAGGGTTCAACAAGAAATGAAGAACCCCAGCAGGTTTACGTTCGACTGCGCACAAGAACACGTTTACACCTTGTTGCTGAAGAAGGATTGTTACCCCAGGTTTATAAGGTCCGAACACTATAAAAATCTCCTCGCAACCGGCATCCAACCCCTGCAGAAGAAAAGGTAAGTCATTTTTTAAATACGCACTCTATATAAAAAGTTAAACATACAAACTTAAAATTTTTAAATTTATAATAGATATACAAATTTTACATTTATACTTTCTTTCACTTCATGTCGCTGAATTATTTTATAATACTAATTAATACAAAACAAATAAATTATTTAATAATAAAACGTATTAAAGTCCTTTAGTTCGTTGTAGAAAATTAACTACTATTTTAAATTATTTAATACGTTTTTTTATAAAAATTTAATTTGATTCAAACAAAAACATATTAACGTTATTTAATGAACCAGATGAAACCTATTATTAGAAATAACGTTCACAAAAGGTAAAAAGAATCGATAGCAATTGGTACTAATTACGTAAGTGCGAAGTGCGGATGATGATTTCCCCCGTTTAATTAACAAGCAAGTCTACTGGAGCGACTCTAAAATTCATAGAGCTAGAACGTAAACGGGCAATTCCTCTAGCGAAAACCGATTTGCAATCGTATCCAATTAAATTGAGATAATTTCAATTTCCCTTCAGCGAGCTAGTAACGATAACCACTGAACCAGATCTGAGTTCAGCTTATCCATTTAAAATAGTTACGTGATGGCCCTAAGTTCTTTGTTGGTTGTGTTTAGTTTACTGGCTATTTAATTACTGGAAATAATAAATACTGGAGTTTTTGGTATATTCTTTCACAAGAGTCGTTGTTTCAACATATGTTATTTTAGAATTAAATATAATATAATGACTGATACTAGTTCATGTGAAAAAAATGTATAATAGTATAATAGTCATTCGTGTACAAAGTTGGTAACCTAAACAATGTTCAAGTTCCCAACAATGCTTAAACTTCAACAATACTCTTCATCTTTGTATAATATCGAACATCTGCTGCCGCTGCCGCCGCCAGACCTTCATCCCAATGTCCTAATTATATTAAAAACGAGTTATAAGCAAATCTAAGAAAGTCAAACTAGAAGAAATAGAACAAAAACGAAATACCAGAAACCCAAAGAGCAAAATATCATAACCATTTTAATGGAAATATGTTGCTACAATTTAAGAAATGATTTCGTGTTTTTTCTATTTATTAAATTAGAAGCCAATTTACAATAAATTTTAAATAATACATTGAATCTTGTTTGGTTTTTAGATTCTTTGGATTCGGCCAGCCAAAGAAGAAAGCTTCTACCAGCAGCGCTCCTAATCCAGCCCTCTTGCAGCAGCAGCCAACCCAAGGTGCTGGCAGCACAGCGCTTACCAAACGGAGGGGTAGTGACAGGAGTTTATCAGGATCAGCGCACGAATTGGCGGTTTCTGGAGTTCGGGATAACAGAGTTCCGCATTCACACTCCCAAAGTAATCTCAGCGACATTCCCTACAGGTAAAATCCATGACGGTTCCTCGTCTGCAAGGTTCATACAATAAAACTACACTACAAAAAAATGGTTCAATAGGAAGAGAACTCTTTAATTATAATATTGAAAACCAAAATTATTTGCAGATTTAGATTCTAATAAGAAACAAAATATTATATGTAGTGTGGTTTTATATTATCAGCCCTTATGTTTCCAATTATGTTATTACTAGGATGATATGCGTGCACGGCGCATGGCTTGGATCGGACAACCCATACAAATATTGCAGTTTGGGGTATTTTTTTTAACTAAAATTTGCGAATACCGCAAATTTAGGTCGAAACTAATTTCGTATCAACACGTTGGTATGAACGTAGCTAGAAAGTTCTTGCTTGACTTTCAGGGGTGACCTAGCCTGCCAGACCAGGCCCGCCACCACGACGGTCGTACCGAGTCCGTAAGTCGCCAGACATGTTATCCAAAAAAAGTCTCATTGTTCCATTCTAGGTGTTGTACCATCGGTGTGGTTTGTACCTTGCCTGAAGCGTCGGCAGTCCTTTCAATTTCGAATTTCTTTTTATTACCAACAGCTGTCTTTACTATTACCATCCAAATGCAAATTATAAACCTTTGAAATAACAATAATCAAAATATTGGTATAACTTATATAATATATTTACGTTTGGAAGGTTATACTACATCCTATTGTTTACAGCACTTACAAACAAAAGGTCATGCTAACAACTACTACATTTCCAAAACTTGTCTTTAAACTATCGACGCCCCTCAACTATTAATTATAATCAAGTATTACTTATATTTACTTGTAGATATTTATAGTAGATATTAATTCAGGAATGGCTCTTAATATCACTTTACAAAAATGTAAGTCAATATTATGGAAGTTTTGCAATAATATTATATTTAATCAATAATTAATTATACTAATAAAACTATTTTTCGAACCAAAAGAATTTTTAAAAAATCAACAATTTTAAAACAGAAATTAGCAAATCCTATAAATAATATAAACAATCTATATATATATATATATATATTAAACTATATTATCGTTAAAATCTTCAGTAAAACAAAGTGTTTTAATTTAATATTGATAACTTTGCATAAATCAAACCGTTAAAATCTTCAGTATTGAAACATTCAAGATTCTTGTGATAAAAGTGTTACATAGATGTGAATTAATGTATAAATAAAATAAAACTAATTTTCTCGGTTCTCTAGATAATATCATCTATTTGCATCCTTCCAACTACGCAATTTCATCTCAATTTGATACTATTACAAATAACTCAAATCTACACCCTCTGCAACCTGTAAGTATTTTGGCGTTACCTTTGATCTTTAATTTTCCACCAATTTCCATTCCCAAAATCTTAAATTAAAAGTAAAAAATCAAAACTCCTAATTTCGGGAATTTGATCCACAAAATTCAAGTATAGAAATAAAAATTATCAAAATGATATTTGGAAAATGTTTGTAAACAAATATTTATACAATTGTTATTATTGTTAAGAGCCATTACTGACAGGCATGTAGTAAACTAGAATAAGTAGTTAGATAATTAGCTAGACAACACACTAAAAACTTCCAGCACACAACGGTCTGAATAACTTAGTTATTTAATAACATCGAAACGCAACGGTAGCTATAACTAGACTTGTCAACTCGTGCTTATGTGTTTAGGGTGAAGAAACCCAGCATTGCAGTAACGGCGGGCGCTTCTACATCTGAAGATGTCTGCCCATGGGAACACGGACCCGAACCTAGATCCCGCAAAAACTCCATCCAAATGGATTCCGGAAGTTCCTCGTCGGATATATCCGTGGCGGTACAAGTGCAAGAAGTATCTGACCGATTGAAGAAGTCGTGTCATCTAACTCAACAGAATACTTTAGATTGTGGTAAGAGTAGTAGAAAGTTGTCAGCAGCCACTTGCGTCGAGCCGAGGAGGGCGTCTGTTTCCGTACCAATTGATGGACGTACTGTGTCGTCCTTCGAGTACTCTACACCAATTAATCCTAGTGATACGGACAATAAGAACGAAGAAATCGCTTCCGGAACAAAGACATTTAAAAAGAGTCTGTCGGTTGCTGGGGCTAATGCTCCAATCATCAGTGTTAGTTCAGTGATGGACGATACAATCGAAGGTGACCAGGATGAAGAGGCACAAGAGGAAATTCGCGAGGAGGTTGTTGAAAGTTGTAGTACTGATGTCGTGACCAGTATTGTGGTGGTCGAGGAAGTCGTTGTTCCAGAAGCTGTACCTGGAACGAGTAGTGGTAGTCAGTTGGCGTTGGCTCCTCTAGCTGAGCCAGATAGTGAATCGCCTATCAGTGAACTACCCCCGGAACCGTTATGCCCTCTTGGCGAAGAGGCCAAAAGCAACGATGTTTGTCCATGGGAGGATGAGTAAGTTGCACTGGTAGTTGGACAGAGAGATCTACTTCCATGCACCCATCTATTTATAAAATTCCAAATATTCCAACCTTTAAGAATATACTAAATTCTCTAACACGATATTTATATTATAGAATTAATGAAAAATTCTAGAAATTAACAGTAAATATATTATAATCCAGTAAAATAACAATTGTAGATTAGGTAATCTTATGAAATGAAATAAAAGTTTTATTTATAATCTATAGTTAAAATAAAGTAAATATGATTTTAGATTTTAAAAACGTTGAAAAAACTAGCTGATATATTAATTCATGCTGGTTAATTCATTATATTATATTAAAATATTGTGTTGTGAATTATATTAGTGTATTCTTGAAAACATTCCAGTCCCCTATACCTTTGAGGTTTAATCAAAAATATGCATCCCCTAAATCACGATGAGAATGGAAGTGGATTTTCTAAAATGTCACCAGCTGCACACTTGCACCCGACCTACCTCTGCTAAAGAATGTTCTCTTACAGGGAAACTAAGTGCAAAGTGGAGGGTCCGTTTAAGAAGACTTATACCACCCTTGGGTTCCTCTAACTTGCACTTCACCGCGCTGCACAAATGGACAAAAGACATTTGCTCACACACCTTTGTAACTGTTAATTTACATTTATACTTAATAATCATCATCCTCGGTACAAGTAAAAAAAACAATCAAATCAATACACTATACAAAATAACAATCTTATGATTAGGAGTGGTCGGGTAATCAAGGTTTACAAGATTGGTTAAGCTGAGCAGATATTTTGGGCCTTCCTAATTTAACTCGGTATCTAAAATAAAGTGTGATTGATGGTGTGAATCATCGTTTGCGGTTTTGGTACGATTTTAAAGTAAGTCGGACGTCGTGAGCTTACCATACTGAGCCCTTGGTTTGCATGCGGCACTGACTGATTCTAAATCTATCATAACCACAATAAAAAAAGTAACAAACAATGTGACACCATGTACTCACACACCGGAGCTATTAATTATTTAAAAAAAACTATGATTGTATAGGTGTCTAACATGCATTTACTCACATACCTTATAATTATAAATGTTAGATTAGAAACAATAAATGTTAAGTGTAGAATTCAGCGTGTATATGTAATGTCAAAACACACACAAAAAAAATATGTAAAAAAATTGAAACATGAGATGGTGCAGAATCCATTGTTTCTCACAAAAATAATTACGTGTCTTCATGTGGATATAAGTATTATTTACTTAGTCTTAAATTAAAGCACAATCGTACACTTGTCTTGCACTTATTATTCTCGTGGAGAATTTTACGATAACATAAATATGTGCTATAAAACAAAACAAAAATTGTGGTTCTAGGTGGAATTAGTATTATTTGGTCTGTGTTTTGTATAGTTGAAAAAACGCAGCATAAAAGCAGCAGTATAAGTGTTTTCGTATAGCTCTGGAAAGATTTTCTAACTGGTTGTGCGCATTTTAAAAAAGAAAAATTGAAGGTCCAAAGAAATTTAAATATCTATTCAATCATAATACGTTGATGGAATGTGTAATATTATACAATTTTTAATTATTAAATTTATATTTCACAACTTTAAAAAAATAATAATAATAAAATACATAGGTGGAATACCTGAAATCATTTCCCTTAACATTAAATTGTCTTTATTAAATAGAGAAAAATAAATACACCAATGTGATAGATAAGTTCCATCAAGAATGTAACAGCGGAAGTATTAATTTTATTTTAGAGAAAAACTTCACTAATCCCTACTAAGGGTGTGATATTCAAATTGCCCTTAATATTAATCATATTACTGATCCAACTGATCAGTTTATTTACAAATATTTTGATGATTTAAAATTGTATAATACATCTCAATCGATATTAATTCAAAATGAGTAAACCTTGATTTTCACACCAAACCTAATCAATCAATACTTTATACTATTTAACCCGTAGGTAACGTTTTGGGAATCTACGACCCCTGTTGAACTCATACCTGGAGGTATAGTATCAGTTTAACATCAGTCGTGTGCACTCAAAATTTAAAGAAAAACCTCCGAACCTTCCGCTGTGTATGCGTGCTAAGAGACGGCTGCCATTTTTAAAAATCCAAATACCGTACACACCAAAAAAAACAAACCCGTATTGTTTACACTTTTCGTCTACAATACAATCATAACTTAACCGAACAAATTAACCATTATTTTTTGGAATGTCTAGAAGAAAAACTGAATGTTCAATTTGAATAAAACCGTAATTGTTTAGCATATATAGATTAATACAAGGTGATGATGAAAACAAGTTAGTGATAATATGCTTAAAATTTAATTGTTATAGGTAGAAAAAAAATGTTCAAACGCATTTTGAGATAATTAATCAGTTGTAAATTTAGGGATTTTTGTATTATCTCTCATAAATAAAAAAAAAACAAATCAAATAACACTATAAGCGGGTACAGTGTTTTGTTTATTTTTTTGGATTAAAAATTAAACCAAGAATTTACTTCATTTTTTATAAAGCCATAAGTGGTTTGGAAATTTAAACAAATTCATTTAATGATTGAGAATATAAAGCTTTTTACTAAATCATTTACGCGCATGCGCGAATACTCCAAAAAAATAAAACAATTGATTTAGTGCAAAAAGTTCCGGTACAGGCCTACAAAAAAGAAAACGTTTATTCTCTGTAAAATTAACTTAATAAATATACAAAATAGCTGCACTTTTGTACAGTAAGCAAGTTTTGGCTTGAGCCTAAAGAATGTGTATAAAAGCACGACAATTTTGTAGTTTCGGAGCGATATTTACATCAATTTTGAATATACAAGAACGTGTTGAGTGAAAATAACTTTATTTTCACTAAATCCGCCTTAAATGTTTTCTTTTTATATAATAAAAATATACATATATAAATATAAAAGCTATTAGTTGTGTAAATATGAGGCTTAGACTTATACGTATATATCCATGTATTTTGAGGTCACCTAATAAATGGGCCCACTACTTAATTAAATACTCAAATACTTGAAGGCCCTTAATTGAATGCGGAAATGTTGCACAGAAGGGGGATGCGGTTTTTTCGATGATCCAGTCAGTTTGGACATTGCGCGAACTGAATCTAAATTTGTCTTTCATCGTCATTTTTGACTGTGTGGTCATATTCATTATTGGCATTAAGAATAGTTTTATGTATATAGTTTTATAAACGTGGCTAGTCTGTACCTATGGTGTTACCAATAATTGTATTAGTCATGAATTTATTTCATAGAAATTGTTAATAAGCCAATGTTATTATAAATTCATTGTAGGAATAAAGCAAAAATTACGAAATGTTTATTTTATTGTATTTATTTATTCTCCCCTAAAAAATAATACATCTTCCTTTTTAATAAGCTTATAAGTAATTGCATGAGTTTAACTTTTTTTACAGATTGCAGTATCCAGGAGGAAGGAAACACGAGTACAAAAACATACAGAGCAAAAAACAAGTTAACATATATTAAGGAAATTGAACAATCTCAGAACGAATCTGATTACTCTTATTTATAATACAATTCTAAAGCCTAAGCATAACGTATTGCATATACGTATGAAATGCTTTAACCTAAATATAACATATTTAATAATAATTATTATTATTATTATTATGTGCCTTTATTTTCAAAGTGTCAAAAATTTGTACAAAGTGAAAATTGCGTCAGGTTACATATATTTAAATTTCTTATATTATAGTTATATTGAAATAGTTTTGTATTAATTTTCTGATCAATATTACTTACCAAATTCAAAAATAGCCTTTTTAAACAGAAATTATCTACTAGAAATTAGGGACGTAATAATTAGATGAATAAGAAAATTATATAGTATTATGTAATTGCACTCTATCTAGAAATCTTGCTTTTAAATGATCAAAAACATTGTCGTTGCAACCAAGTTTTCGAAACAATGTTGACTTTTCATGGATATATATCTCTCTGTGTGAAGACATGTCTTATAGTAATTTCGTAATTTGTGTGATTTTTAACATCGATGAAAAACTTTTGTCCAAGATGTTTAGTTTAAAAATGGTGATGTGGCCATCAAAATACTTTCTCTATATTTTTTTTGAAAACTATAAGGTTTAGGCAAAAAGGCTACTCTAAATAGTTTTCTCAGTTTTGAATTCTTTGCAATTACTTGTTATATAAATTTCATTTAACTCCTATAGTTTATTAGCAATAGGCAAAAAATTTCAAAATTAATTTACGACCTTTATGAAAAAACATGTTTTCATAAAACTCAACCAGATTAACAGTAATAAATGATAAACAAAAGTTCTTTTAATCAAAAACCATCCACTGACTCTTAGTAGTATGTTTTACTGATTAGAGGGTGGATTAAGGCCACCCACCCACCCTACATATACAAATTTTACTCAAGTCACTGCTACTTTTTAAGTTTCAAAAATAACTTTAGCAATTTTATGATTGATGTCCAAGAACAAAACCGTAGTCTTTTAGGTTGAATTTAAATGTATATGTACGGTAAGTGGGTGGCCTCTATCCACCTTCCAATTCCTATAGTATAAACGTAGAACATTATGTGGTAACGGAGTACACAAGAACTTAATTTAATAATTAGCAAAGAGAAATATTTTTTATAATTTTAAATTTACTCAATAAAATATAGAAGTACGTTTTAATGATTAGAGTGTAGATAGAAGCCACTTACCCACCCATTTATATATAGTTTTATAACTCACTGTCACTTTTTAAGTTTGCATAAAAACTACAGTCAATTTAAAGTTGATGTATAGAAACTAAAGGGTAGAATTTTTAGTTGTGTTTAAATGCAAATGTAGGGTGGATCGGTGACCACTATCTCACCCTTCAATTCCTATAATAGTATAAATAATATAAACGTGGTGCATTTTGAATTATAAAATCTAAAAAAGCCTATTTTCTTAATTATTAAAGAAGAATTGAATCTTATTAATCTTAAAAATTTTCTGCAAACGTTAGAAGTATATTTTATTGAATCAAGGGTAGATAGATGCCACTCATCAACTCTTCATATACAATTTTTACTCAAGTCATTGCTACTTTTTAAATTTCAAGAAATACTCTAGCAATTTCACGATTGGTGTCCAAGAACAAAACTGTACTGTTTTGGTGATCAGTTTGAATGTATATGTAGGGTGGGTGGGTGGCCTCTATACACCCTCTAATTCCTATAATAATATAATAATTTTGCGATAACAACGTATACAAGAGCTTATCCATGTAATAAATTAAGAGAAACATTCTTATATTTACAAATTTATTCAATTATTTTAGAAGTATATCTTATTAATTGAAGAGTAAATAGAGGTTATCTAACTTATCCTCCAATCAGTAAAAAAATAAGCAAGGATTTTAATTAAAAGCTGTTAAACGTAAATAAACATAACATTATTTCCAATTTTGATAGATTTATTCAAACAAATTTTTCAAATAATTTTTTACTGATTGAAATGTGGGATAGAGGCCACCCACCCACCCTACATATACATATAAACTTTAATTCCTAATCATCTCGCTGTATCCAATGAAATTAATTGCAAAACTTTTTCAATAAAAAAAGAATTTTAAAGGTAATATTTTGAGTGAGTAAATTAGTAAAATTTTGATACATGATGGGTGTGCAGACTTTAAATCTAAATTAAATAATATTGGCTATAGAAAGTCATTTATATTTAAACTTAAATTTTGATTTTGTTCTATTTTTTTATTACATAAAGGGTTTTACTGTTTTAGAAGCAAAACCATCAACGATTAGCTATTAAAGTTATCATGTATATGTAGGGTGGGTGGGTGGCCTCTATCCCACCCTTTAATCAGTAAAACATAAGCGAGGGTTTTAGTTAGAAGTTGAAAAATATAAACAGACAAAAATAATTGCATTTTTTAATTGATGTATTCATTCAAATATTTCAAATAATTTTTGATGATGTTTTACTGATTGGAGGGTGGAATAGAGGCCACCCGCCCACCCTACATATACATATTAACTATAATTACTGATCGCCTGCCGGTTTGCAATAACTTTAATTAGAAATTTTGAATAAAAGAAAATTGACTAAGAAAAATTTTTGAGTGTGTAAATTAATAAAAAATTATATACATAATTGGTGGAAAGGCTTTAAATGAAGCTTAAATAATGTAGAAGGTCATTTATATTGAAACTTAAATTTGGATTCTGCTTTATTTTTTATTACATACAAGGTTTTATGGTTTACAGCAAAATCTTCAACGATTAGTATTTAAAGTTATCATGTATATGTAGGGTGGGTGGGTTGCACTCTATCCCAGCTTCCAATTCGTAAAACATAAGTGAGGGTTTTAAATAAAAGTTGTAAAATATAAATAAACACAAAATAAATGCAATTTTTAGAGATGTATTCATACAAATTTTTCAAATAATTTGTGATGATGTTTACTGATTGGAGGATGGGATAGAGGCCACCCACCCACCCTATACATTTAAATATACATTTAAATATACATACATATACATTTCAATTAAAGAGTGACAATTAATGTTTTGTATGTATACGCACCTGGATCCTTACGTACGTCCGTGATTTTATACGCATTTTGTTAAAGAACGTCCCGTGTGTACTATTTAAATCATATAAATAATCAGTTTGGAGTAAAATGAATTACAAAACTTTTTGAATAAAACAGAAATTCAAAAGGTAAACTTATTGAGTGGATAAATTAATAAAAATTGTATGCACGATGGGTGGACAGACTTTAAATCTAAATTAGATAAGATTAGCTATACTGACGGACAAATCAAAGATGACTTCTCTAAAAAAAAAACTTAATTATACTCTAATGGGCACCAAGAAACACGAGAAAATGACCTAAATGCACGCACTAGCACCAAAGGAAACTGCAAAATAAAAGGTAAATACGCGGGAAATACCAAAACAATAATGGAAAGCGCCTGATCAACTTCTGCAGAGGTATGTCACTTAGATTATGATAGGCTTCTTTCCCCACATGAATATAGATAAGTATACATGGATACAACCTACCAGGGGACTATTTTCTGTACTTGACATGAAACAGAAATCCGCAATAAATAACTTGGACACTAAGGTATATTTAGTAGATCACGGTTAGTAGTGAACTACAGAAAGAAAACCAGTAGACATAAAAAAACGATAGAAATGATAAAGAAACACTAGAAGAAAACATATGTAACTTAGAAAGCTTGACAAAACCACGCGCTTCCTTTATAAATAAAGGCTAACAACCAAAGCAAAATTAGCAATAAAAAGCAAACGGCGAGAGCACCCTATAGGGAGCTAAAACATAGTAGTATATATATGAAGCAGCAGAAGAGACCTTAGTTAAAAAGACCAAACAGTTGAAACATCCAGAATGATCGAAGGTACAGAGAGAGAAACTGATCAAAGAAAAAAGAAGGCATACCAGAAATGGCTCAACTAGCAAAAACAAAAGATAGAAAAACATATATACGTTTGAATAGAAAAGCCTAAAAAAGTAGAAAGAAGTAAAAAGGATATATGGGAAAACATCTAAAGAAGTGATTTGTGGGTGGCACTAAATTGTCAGAAGCATGGAAAGTAATAAGAAATTTTAGAGAAGCTACGAGGAAAAACAGCAAAGTAAATTTAATAGACAGAAATACTAGAAAACATTACTGACAGAAAATAGGACGCACTTCGAAATGGAAGATGAGAACATAAATACAAATATTGACGGCCCTCAAACAATAAAAAAATAAGAGAGCCGCCGGGCCTGGTAACATTCCTATAGAGTTAATAAAAATGTACCTGAATCAATAGTGAAACTGATAAGGGAATTATTCAATAAATGCATAATGGGTTACAAAATTCCTGATGAATGGAACTTAGGATACATCAGTTCTTTATACAACAAAGGAGATAAGAAACTATGTCCAAACTTCAGGGTCATAACGGTTATTAGGGCGATGGGGAGATTGTACGTTAGCAAATTAAAAAGAGGAATAAAAAGCGGCCTTCAAAAAGATCAAAGCGGTTTCACCACCAGAAGATCCTGCTTAGACAACATATTTGTTCTACAATAAATAATAAATAATGGAATAACCTATATTACATAATTATCGCTCTATAAAAGGCATTCGATACGGTGCCCCTGAAGAACGTTTTTGAGATACTACAAAAAGTTGGACTCAACAGTCTATACGTGAGGGCAGTTTGGTGTCTGTATAAAGAAATAAAATGCGTAATCAAAATGGGAACAAAGACATCGCAACCATTTCAGACAAAAAAGGTTTAAAACAGGGGTGCAGTTTATCGCCTATTTTATTTAAAATATATTCAAGAAGCCCTAAGTGAATGGAGAATGAAAATTAAAAAAAAACATGAGAATAAAAATAGCTTGAAAAGAAAACGACGCAGACTATATGCTAAGGAAAGTAAAAGACCAATACAGAAAATGAGGACTAACTATTAACATGGTAAAGACGGGATATCTTCGATATATCTGAAGGGAAAGAAGAACACGAAGACCCAGAATTACAGCTTAGATAGATAAGACGAACAACTAAATACAAATAAAAAAATAAATAAGAATTATAACTGAATGAGGCAATAGACATACGAAAAGAGCTCAGCAACGAAATTTCGCAACACAGACCCTTAATTCTCAGCTATGATAGATAGTATTTACTCAAACATTTGTACTTTCTGTCAGTCTCACCAAGGACACCACGGTGTTCCAAGCAGAGGCGATAGCTCTTCACCACTGCACAAGAGAATTAGCAAGACAAGACACCAAAAATAGGTCAATTGCTATATTCTCCGGCAGTCAGGCGCTGCTAAGAGCACTAAGCTCCACACAGGTCGAATCCAAGCTAGTGTGGGACTGTATACGTGCTCTTAATGAACTTGGCTGTCACAAAAAAGTAACAATCACGTGGGTCTCAGAACACGGAGGACATCCGGGGAATGACAAAGCAGACGAACTGACCAAACAAGGCTCGTCACAAGCAGTAATTGGCCCAGAACCCTCCTGCGGAATCTCCAAAACCGCAGTCAAACGATCCATAAACAAATGGGTGGAGATGCAGGCCCATACCTGGTGGACGAACTCACCAGGATAGAGACAGGTGAAACAGTTCCTTAAGAAACAATCGCCAAAATTCACGACTGAACTTATGAACCAAAACAGAAAAATGGTCAAAACAATAGTAGGCCTGATAACAGGATACTGCAAGCTCAACAAAAAGCCTATGAGCAAAATAGGCCTGGTAGAAGAAGCACCATGCAGATTCTGCCTAGAAGAAGAAGAGAACTCGTTCCACATCCTATGCTACTGCGAGGGTCTAGCAAGGATTAGATATCAAAAGCTGGGCACTACAAACATAAGCGCGGAGATTTATACCCAAGCCCCTCTGGCAGGACTAATAGGACTAATTAAAGAAACAAAGCTAGAGCTGGTCATCTGAGATAAACAGGGATCCACACTAGATCTGAAAAGGTCGCGGTGGAACAGGCGCAGGTGCCTTTTTTTTACAAATTTTGATTGCACATGGAAACGCTTGAGTTCATAAAAAATATGATCTTCCACTCTTTAGTAGAGGTTTTTTCACCATTATCTTGCTAAGTTTGTCCTTTGAAGGGAGGACTTCAATTAGATTTGTTAAGTCATATGGTCCAAAAGTTTGAGATTAGACACTAAAATCAGAATATACAAAGCGATGGTGGAGCTCTTCTTAACCTAAGATGCCGAATTCTGACAAGTGACGAAGACAAAAAACGTATAGATACGGTAGAAATGGACTACTTACGAAGGGCATGAAATAGAACATGTCCGAAATGAAGAGATATAAAGAAGACCAGGAAGAGTATAGAGCAGTATAGAATCCAGACACCTCAGACAACTTATATGGTACAGACACGTGCTGAGAATGGCAGATGAAATATGGCCCAAAAATAGCACTAGAATGTAAAGAAAAATAAAAGGAAAAAGGAAAGACCGACAATCTCATAGAATGATATATATATATTATATTTTTATTTTAATCTATTTAACTAGATGCTTCAATTTTTAATATTTGGTAGTTAGGTTTTTTTTTAAATTTTAAGCAAATAAGTTCGCTGA
This sequence comes from Ontholestes murinus, assembly GCA_963969525.1. Classification (NCBI taxonomy): domain Eukaryota; kingdom Metazoa; phylum Arthropoda; class Insecta; order Coleoptera; family Staphylinidae; genus Ontholestes; species Ontholestes murinus. The sequence continues at coordinate 29,065 of CAXAKX010000845.1, forward strand.
TTAGGAAAAAATGTTGATTTTACTGTTAAAAGTGGCTCATAGATTGTTTCAACATTTTTCTGGAATTCAGGAAGCAATCTGTTTGTTGATAATGACTGTGCCTTTTCGGATCAAATTCTTCATTTTATAAAATTCACTTTCAAAATTTCAATGTTTATATTCCCTTTTCTTTTTTATCACATCTTGGTGAAATAAATTAACTTATTTACAGTATACTAGCATTATCTTCTTCTAGTTTTGACCTGACAAATTTAGTATCATTCAGGATGTCTTCTAACGGAATGTAATTTGAGATCAGTGAGTGTTTTAAATCTTTTTTTTAAAGTATATCTTGATAATGAATAATTTCAAAGCAATACATGCTCTAAAACCCTTTATTGGCAGTGGTAATAACATACAACACAAGAGTTTATTGAGTTCCTTCAATGTTGCTGTGCAAAATGGCCTATTATTGTCAATTCTCGTAAATCACACCTCCTAATTCCCAAACATCGCACTAATATTTCTCACAAAATCTGAGTTTTTCAAACTATCATTCCTCCCTTAGTTTCCGTTAAGTACTTAAACATAACCATAGGTCAAAAAATTAATTAAAAAAAAAACATACTGCTATAATTAAAAATAACATAATTTCTAGGACAAAATACTTTAGAACTTATTGACGCGGCACTTAGTTGAAAATCCATATTATATCTAATTAATAACAAGTGATTGATTTGTTTCGCCACACTGTGGCTTATTCTTCTTCTCCTAAAGAAGCCTTTCCTACTATCACCCTTTGCAGGATATCAATCGATGATACATCGAGCTTTCTCCATTTTACTAACTTCTAGTAGAAGAGCCACTGGACTAAACAAAATAACTTTAATTGCCACTGACAATAGTTTCCCCATCAACATCATGCAAAATTTAATAAATAAAAAACGTCATCAAACGTTTAAAGAATTTAAAGGCTTCAGTAGCGAGTATTCTTTCCTCTGGTAGTGATAACAGCTTGCAATCGACGAGGCACGCTCTAGATCAGATTTTGGATCACATTCTGTGGAAGATTATCCCATTCCTGCACCAGTATTTCGCAAAGCTCTCTAGAAATTCTAAGGGCCGGTATATGTCTCCGTAAACTTTTTCACATCTCATCCCAAACATGCTCAATCGGATTTAAATCTGAACTGCTAACAGGCCAAAGAAATCTTGTGATTTGACACTCATCAAAATACTCAGTAACTATCTGAGCAGTATGGGTTCGTGCGTTATCATGCATAAATGTTGCGTCGTCTCCAAGAACTACCATTCCATATTTTAGTTGTGGTATGAGTTTGATGAACAACCAAAACTTCAGAAAGTAAACACCTGTTATTGCATTCCTTAATCTTCACATTAAAGGAAATTGATACCGATTCTATTGAGCTGGATGTGATGACCAAGATTATGGAGCATCGTGAGGGTGAGGAAAAGTTTCCTCAAAAGATTCCCATTGTTTCATCGCCTAATATTAAAAATTTAAAGATTGAAGAAAATGCTGTTCACACTATAAAGGAAGAATATTCGATGGGGTTTTGTGTTCTTTGCAATGTTATAATATTTAATCAATTTTAACTTTTAGGCTAATTTTTAGTAAAAGTTACTGTTAAGATTGTAGGCTTCTTGTGCAAAATATATAATTAATCGAAAGTTCAGTTTTATCTAAATTGAGGACAATGTATCGCATCAAACTACAAGGATTTTAATATATCCCAGAACACCCAAATTTAATACATCTGACTTACATACTTTGGAAAAAGCAACGAACAGATTGCTAATATTTTTCGAAAACTCTGGAAAATTATCAAACCTTTTATTCAATAAAAGAGATAAAATGGATCCTTTTAAATCTGCTGTGTATGAAATCTATTGTTCAGAATGCAATAGAACGCAATGTATCTATGTATCAACTTAATTTTCCGAACATTTTTGTGCATTTTGTCTCAATCAATTCTCTAGTTCCTCTTCAAACTATTGTTTAGAACACAAACATAAATTTCCGTATTTAAATAAACACAAAATCTTTTTAACATAATTCAATGTTGTTAATAACAAAATCCAAATTTTTATATTGTTCGCATTTTATATTGTAATAATTTTTCAATACCTATCCATTAAATAATAATAATAATAAAACGATAATTCATTTGTAGGACAGCCCATTTAACACATCTAGGTCGCTACATCTCTTTCGTTGAGCTGGCACACTTGAGGAAACTATTAACATTTAAGATTAATGCCGGTGATTAGAAGAAAATGAGTAAAGCTGGAAACTGGTTTTCTCTGGGTGAAGTCATTTCATTTTTTTATATCTTTTACTTTACATTTAAGGTCACACGCCCGACACACTGCATCAATAATAATAAAAAAATCAAGTTCTCTTCTCTTTTCGAGGTAATTTCTGGTATGACATTGCACTACTAAACTGGAAAACTGGTGCAATGTCAATATTTTATTAATATTCGCAACTATTAAAGAACATTCATTGACATAATTTTGGAAGAAAGAATCAACACTTTTAATGGCATTCTCTAGATACTCGTATTTACATATTTGGAAAGGTAAATCTACATACATAAATTATTTTATAGATAGAAATTAAATAATTAAATCCTTATAATTACTTTTATTATAAATTTTCTTGTTTGATTGATGAAGCGTTAACCGTTATATTTTTGTGTAGGCTATTAAAGATAATTGTTATATTTATTTAAGATTTGTTTAAGATAAACATTAACTTATAATATTATCAAATCGACAAATTTTTCTGTGACTATAGCAAAGAGAAAAATTATCTCGAGAAAGCATTCCATTCATAACGTCTCATTTAACATAATTAGCATTTCAGCACGTTCACCATAACCAACGGCACTTACATAAAAGCATGTGTTTGTGAGGAGGGAAGTAAGAAATTATGTAAAATTGTATCACAAATATACGGCAATGGGTTACATAAATGTACGTGTCAAAAATGTATAATATATTCAACCTGGGCCATTCAGACAGGTTCTTTTATGTGAAATTCACTGCATCATTGAACTTACCTTCAAATGAAATGTATCCTTGAACAACGCCAAGAATGCGCGGCGATTATAGAAATTGTTCTAATAACTCGAATGTCTTGACGTTGTTGTCATTTCCTTGTTCTAATAAATTATATGCGTTTAGAGTCATTAAATATTAGTGATTTATTAATTCAAATATTTTAATTTTATTATTCCAATATTAAATTTTTACATTTTGCAAATGCAATGTTTAATAATAATTTTTGTGTAAGTCTAAATTTTATCGTTACTATTAATTATTATCAATAGGAACAATAAATTATTTTAAACTAATACAGATAATATTATATTTGTATATTATAATTAATTTATAAAAATAAAATCTGTAAAATAATCTGTATAACCATTATATGATTATTACAATTTTTAAAACTGTGAAATAGGATTCAATTAAGCTGCCTTAAAATTACTAAAAATATACTAAGCAATAAGCAAACTCAAAATTATTATGTGAATCCTTTTAAAAATTAATTGTTTTCAAAGTTATTTGCTAGTCTAATGAATAAGAATACATATTTATTAAAATTAAAGATTTGTGGCTTTCAAAATTATGGCTGTAGAAGCCATCATTATTTTATTGTACGAGGGGAGTTCAATAATTAAACCAACACATTTTTTTCTCGGCCACGTTTTGTTGAAATACCTGAACATTTCGTGTTAATTAATATTCCAGCTTCATCTCGTATAGTTTCATTGATTTCCGATAGGTGGCAGCGCTATATGTAGATGTTAAAATGGCGTATGTAAGGTGCTTGCATAATGTCTACGGAGATCTGACAGTGTAGAAAAGCACAATGAGTTATCATCGCTAGAAGGTGAAGCAAAACTGTCTGATTTCCCGCATGCGACCTCTCTGTTCGATTGGACATGTCTGTTGGTAGTGCTGTCACAATCGTTTACCGATTAGAATATTCAATGGTGTGTTCCCGCTAAGTTCCGTGATTTCTAACCGAAGACCATAAAGAGCAAAGGAAAACCATCTGTGCGGAATTGCTTGCTCGGCATGACAATTTTTTGTCAGACTTTGTTACAGACGATGAAACATGGGTTCATCACTTCAAATTCGAAAAAGAAGTGTAAAGCCATACCCTTACCTGGTAAAGTCATGGCTACGGTCTTCTGGTATTCTGAAGGGGTTATTCTGTTCGATGTCCTTCCCCATGGTCAAACGATCAACTTTGAAATGTAATATGTTACTCTTCAAAATTTGAAGAAACAACTTCAGCGTATTCGTAGGCATTTTCGGATTTTCTTCTATTTGGCCCAATGAAGGACGCAATCCGTGGAAAGCACTGCGCGGATGATGAAGACGTTATTGATACAGCACGACTTTGGCGCCAGCATAGACCCGTAGACTGGTACCATGCAGGCATACAGGCCCTCTCATTAAGGTGGCATAAAACCATAGTATTGAATGGAGATTACATTGAAAAATAGTGTTTTATGGCAAAAGGATTGGTGTATTTGACATGGTGTATTTGAATGCTGAATAAAGCAACCGTTGTTTCAGAAAAAATGTGTTGCGCACAACAAATCACCTGATTTGTTTCATGAATAACACATTTGTTGTTGACTAGATTTATAATTTATTGATGTAGAAGTAAAGAATACAGCTTGAAAATACAACTAAATAAATCACATGTTCAATATGACTGCTGTTTTGGAGTACAACTTTTTCAAGTCGCACACATGCATTTGTGACGACTCTCCGACATAAATCTTCTGGAATATCGCGGCATAACTCCTCAATATAGCCCTAAGTTGCATTGCATTTTCGGGTTTTCTGTTGAAGGAACCCCCAAAGGAAGAAGTCACATGTGTCCCGCATAAAGTTCTGGAAATCTGTTTGACAATACCCTAAGGCGTGTAAGAAATGAAGCACAACGTTTGCACAACGTCGTGCTCCATTCTGCATGAATAATTGTGTCTGCAATGAAAGACGTGAGGCCATGAGTTGAGGAAAGAACTGTAGCATCGAAAAAGAACGGACCGATGATTCCATGGCTTGACATTCTCCTCGTAGGGGTCTTTCGTCTTTAGGAGGTTCACATGGCCAGAATCGAACATTCTGATGGTTCACAACATCGTTCACATAAAAATAAGATTCGTCAGAAAACCATGTGTTGTGTAGCACTGCCTCTTGGTCTTGCTCGATTGCTCACCTTGCAAACTGCAGTCTCGGCTCCCTAACTCTCACAGTAATCTTATGCGCCACAGTCATCTTGCATGGATACAAGCGAAGGTCGAAATTAATAATTCTTTGCACAAATCGGCGTGAATTTCTCAACTCGGCACTGACTCTTCTTGTTGATTTACTCGGACTACAAGTCAAATCCACTCGAAGTGCTTCAATGTTTTGCGGCGAACGTACGGTACGTGCAATACGGATCCTCTGCATATTGTCTCTGAGCTGGGAGCCCACCGTGTACCGAAATAAGCTCGAAACATCTCTGTGTCAATGTAACACTGTTTGTCGCCGCGAACAGTAACACATTCTTCGTCTTTTGTGCGACGGGCAACCGTCCTTTGTCCGCCATCGCGGCAAACTGAAATGGGGGACTCACAACAGAAGCGATGAACGATATCTGGCATAATTTCCACGAACTGCATAAAGTTGAGCGCACAATTTGTAAGCTATTACCCCAATAGTATACTTATAGGACCAAAATGCAACTGGTGGACTTATTGTCCGTCACCCTGTATATTGAACCCCCTCGTAATATTGTTTTTAACTATACACAATTTCTTCTACGTATTATGCCAAGGTCACCCACAATTAGACAAATTGATAAAGCAGATAGAAGTAATAATCTTAAGGACTTATCAGGAACTACCTGGGATTTATTTGACACTACACAAAATGGACTCCCAACATCGTTCGATACAAAATTAATACTGAGTTTGTGCTGCAAGCAACGGTCATTATTGCAACTTACACCTGATACGCCATAGGTCTTGCTCTCATTTCCATAATATGATGTCCGGATGTGCCGAGAGCAATTAATATATCAGAGAAAAATGTTGCCACATTGTCGGATTCCACGAAAAGTGCGATCAAGTTTTTAGGCGGTTTTGCATATCTTGAGGCAATACCCAAGCAATTTTCGCTAAACAGGATGGTGATTTGGCAATGCTGTAAAAATGAAGGTGCGTTCCATTGTCTAAACATCCAATTAACATAATTGCACACCACGATTTTTGTATACGTATTCCCAGACCCCCCGCCCCTTATTCCAGTGTGAAATATCGGCCTTGCTGACTGGGGAACCTTCCGCGCATACATAAGAAACCGTGCGATGCCGAGCCTGCACCCAGGCGCCATCACTGAAGAACTATCCGGGAGGTTTCAAGTAGCAATAATAACAGAGTATACTGGAGGATGGCAGAGGAAGCGGAAGCCCGGTGAAACGCAAAGGGGTACAGCGTAACCTCTTGAAAGTTTCGAAATCGCTACTTCGAGTACCAGGCCCAATTTAAGCTGGCTGTTCGGTTTACTGCCTGTAAGCCGAATGGAAATTTTATTACCTGACATCGCTGTACCCCAATAAATTTGACAAATAATCGCCTCCCTTGTCCACTCCAGAGGGTCCATCTGAATTCCCCAATTTGTGTCCTTCTTGGAAGAAGCCGTTGCCGCTGGCCCACAGGCGGATTTCCAGCAGCTTCGTCAAAAAACAATGAATAAGAAAGAGCTAATCACAGACGATCTTACCCCGCCCCCATAAAATTTCTCATATTTGTACAGTTGTAAATATTATTCATTACCGATTTAGACTTTCTACAGTTTAAAAGAGAAAGCATTTCAAAACCCATCTTCATTATTTCTTCGAGTTGTCACAACTTCGTGCCCTTACACCGAACATTTTGCTTTAGAGATATTCAAAAAATCAAATTATTACACTGGCCATAAAGCAAGGGAAACAAACGACCTTGAAGAAGCTACAGGTGGATGATGTCTCTTGGGGCAGGCTCTTCAAGACCAAAAAGCTGGGACACGCTCGGCCCAACCCTGCTGTGCTGGTACCGGGTAGGACTGCAGGAGTGAGTGTTCAACGCCCTCTTCCTGCTCAAGGGGCCTACCTGGAGCAGTATGGATTAATCAGAGAAGCTGCAAGGACACTTCAGTGCAGGAAGGCTCCAAGTCCGTGAGGAATTCCCAATGATTCAATTAACGAGGCTGTTGGCAATAAGCCAACCCCGTTCGTCACCCTCTACAATAAGTGCCACAGAAAAGTGTATTCCCCGGATCTATAAACAGCCGCATCTGACAAAGGGAAGTCACAAACCTTGTTGCCTCTTAAATGCGGAGGGCAAGCCACTGAAAAAACGAATCAGCACCAGATATAATAAATGTATCGACGCAAAAGAAAGCCTTTCACGTTGGTGACCTATTCGAGGTACGACGGCTGGAGAAGGAAGCCAATCAGGCCCTCCTGCACTAGAGGATGCACTATCTGGAAATTGCGTTGGACGTACAAAATGTATTCAACTCAGTTCCTTGGACCACTATTATGTCCTTCCTTACGATATTTATTTATTTATTACAGCTTTGCACTCCTTTCTAACAAAATATCACAAAAATACAAAATGTGAGGAGTTCACAACCCCAAATGATTTTCACAGAAACCCATAAAAATGCATTATCAATACTGCTTACATTTATTTTTGTTCAGTTATTTTGTCCCTTTTTGCGGAAAGAATATTTTTGCTGTTTATGTCAGTATAACAAATATATAATTGGGCGCGCACTGGAATACCTCATGGCTATTATAGCTGACTATTTAAGCAATTAAGCAACCGTGTGCTGCTATTCCCGGGTGGGCAAGGCCGTCCCGATAGCAGACGGACAATGTATATGGTTCCACCGGGAACAATTCTGAGCCGCTGCTGTGAAACGTCACATACGACGGAGTTCTGCAATTGCCACTGCCGGAGGGGGGCGAAATTCACCGACTTCGCCAACTATATCCTAATAATAGTGAGACGAAGAGAAATGAACGAAATAATATCCGCAGAGCAGGGGGCCACGGCGGACATCCACCAGTGGATACAGACCATTGGGCTAAGTATCGCGACTCGTAAGACGATGGTAAAATAACTCTCCAGAAGAAGGGCCGAGGCAAGTAATCAACATCCTTGGCCAGGAGATGGAGGTGCCAATCTTCTCTTCAGTTCCCACGTCGTGGAAGCTGCAACCGGCGCGGCGTTTATCACTAAGGCGATTAGCAAGCTCCTGGCAATCATCGGGGAGTAAGAGCTGGCTCTTGAAGAGGTCGCATGCGAAGCTCTGCGCATCCCCTCACTGGGCAACATGTCTCAGGGATCTACGAAACCTGAATCGGCTACTAAGTAAAGCAACCCTTGTTTCAGAAAAAAATATGTTGCATTATATATTGAAGCCCCTCCGTAATATTGTTTTTAACGATACACAATTTCGTCTCCGTATTATGTCAAGGTTAAAACTATACCTACCCAGAATTAGACCAATTAATAAAGCAGCTACAAGTAATAATCTTAAGGACTTATCGGGAACTACCAGGATGTATTTAACACAAAAAGGACGCTCAACATCGTTCGACACAAAATTAATACTGAGTTTGTGCTGCAAGCAACGGTCATTGTTGCAACTTAGGCGCTTTCGCTCATCTTAGGATCATATCCAACCAATTTTTACTGAACAGGATGGTGATTTGGCAACGATGTAAAGGTGGGTGTGAGTTCCATTGTACAAACAACAAATTAGCATAGCTGACTGGGGACCTTCCAAGCAGATATGGGATACTTTGCGACACATACGACGAAGTTCTGCAATTGCCACGGCCGGAGGGGGTCGAAATTGTCGAGCCCCGACGATATACTAATAATAGTGAGGCGGAGAGAAATTAACGAAGTGATATCCGCAGTGCAGGTACAGACCATCGTGCTAAGTATCGCGGACGATGGCAAAATGGCTCTCCAGAAGGAGGGCCGGGGTAAGTAATCAACATCCTTGGCCAGGAGATCGAGGTACCAATCCTCTCTTCAGCTCCCACGTCGTGAAAGTTGCAGCCGGCGCGGCGTTTATCACTAGGACGGTTAGCAAGTAAGAGGAGGCTCTTGCAGAGTTCGCGTGCGAAGCTCCTCTGCGCATGACTATGCAATATGTCTCAGGGGTCTACTAAACGTGAATAGGCTACGCAGCGCACTGAGACCGGCGGCTATCCAGGCTATAAGGGTGTATAAGTGCTGGCCTTCACCCCCTCCGACCGGCTTGGACCTATTAGAGAGGCAGTAGGTCCGCTGGGTCATAAGACAGAGTGCCCAAGCACTTCACCAAGGCCGGAAGCGTTGTGGACAACTCGGTGGCAGGCAAGGTGTAAGCTGGAGCCGCCGCATTATTCCTAAGCTGGCCTTTTACTTAGGCAAGCTCCACGACGAGATGGGTTACCATCTCACACAAATATTCACAGTTCATGGATGTTTCATGGCCCACCTCTATCGCATTGGAAAGGCTGGAAATTACAAGTGCCCATAATGCCCCGGAGTAATCGATGACGCCCAAATACACCTTCTTCAACTACCCCATGTGGCAGATATATAGGGAAGAGCTTGCCGAGACAATAGGTCGTATGGCTACCGCGGACTCACTGATTGAGGGAATACTGGCCAGTGACATGTGTGGCAGCCAATGTGACGATGACACGCATCATAACTTCAAGGAGACTCTATTGTGCGGAAGGAAAAACACTGGAAGCTTGAAGCAAATTGCGTAATGGTGGGGATGTGTTTCATTGTCCAAACAACCAATTAGCATAGTTACACAACCACGACTTTCGTATTGGACCCATCCCCAATCCTTTGCAACAGAAAAAGTGACGAGAAGCAAATCAGACATTTAGCAAGTAACAATCATTTTTCTGTAAATATTGCATAATATCCGTGTGAGCTTCATATCATCAACATTATTTACATCAATCTATTTGTCTTCGACCATCAAAGACTAAAATCTTCATCTGTTTTCACTAGCCTACCAATCAGTATCTAAGAACTACGTCTTCCATATGATTGATTTTCGCCTGCCAACCTGAAGAAAAGTAACCTGAGAATATTATGTAGGTGATCTGAGATAGATAATTAATTAAAACCATGAGCATAGGCACTCTAACGTTCAACTGACTAGCGATCGAATGAAGGAGCTTTATGACATAACATAAATGTCATAGTTTGATTGACGCGGGTCCTACCGGGTTTCTCTGGAGGATGTCTTCCAAGGGGTGTATGCGGTAGAATTACCCTGGTGCACCCTACGGGGATTATGTGATATGATCGAATGAAGGAACTTTATGACATAACATAAATGGCATAGGTTCTAAAATTAGAAACGTCGCAAAATGGGCCATATTAAATTGTAGAAAATATCAACGACGTAATATGACCTACCCTTAAGTATATAGGTTATAGGTTAAATAGGGTAATTGTGAGGTGTGTTAGTGTAAGTGAACTGCGACCTAACAGATCTATTACCCTGAAGAAAAACTTAGTGTTGTTTATTTTATTTGTCTAGATACTTATACCGTAATCGAACACATTAAATAAACGAATATACGAAAAGATTTTAGTGCCGATATTCTCAAAAACCATATTTTAAGACAAATTATCTCTAAGGTGAAACCCACTAATAGAAAACCAAAAATTTATAAACATGTTTGATTTACAAAGTTTTAGAAGCAAAATGATTTTTTTTAATTTGCTTTCCACAGATATAACAAAAAACTTTTTGATCCTTAATGCAGACAGTTCGTAAACGTAATGATGTCTATTTTGGACAAATATTAATATAAAGACACTCAATATGTACGTAAAAGTTATATCTAGAAGAAAATGACTAGCGAGAAACAAAAAATCTTACTTTATTTTTCTTTTGAAATCTAAAATTAAGTTACCTTAAACTCATTCAAGTGCAAACACTTAATGATAACTAGGATTCGAGATATATTTAAAATAATTGATTAATTATTCCATAAAATAGCAGATAATTTACTGATATATTTGCAAAAACTTGCAATTGTTTTTGCAATTCTTCAAAAAATACTACTCTGGTATTTTATATTAAATAATTGTTTTTCGGACGAATCGACATTTATTTGAACAATAAAAAATAAAATTACTAGACAATGAGCATTAGACATAAATCTTAATCTTCATTAGTAGTTTTAATTAAAATAATAATATTACGGAAAATATTATATGAACATTATATTCTTTGATAAAATTAGAACCGTTTTTACATTAAGTATGTTCTTACCATTAAATTAGCAAACTTTCTATTACCTTTACGGAAAACAAACAAAACGAGTGTCTTTTAATTGTGATGTAATTAATCTCTAAAGGTGTGCCATTTTTTATAAGCGATATTTGACAATCCACTAATATACCAAGGTATTTCAAGGACTTTTAAGACATATTTTTAGATACAATTTTTAATGAATAAAAAAACATCCACGACAGGATTTTTCTTTTAACGAACTATTTAAGGCGGTAAATTGCAACAAGTTGAAAGGGGAACATTTGTCACGGTCGATTATTATTTAAATTATATACCATTACCAATAAACTGTTCTTTTATAATTAATATTCCATTTAAAATGCATAACACTACTCGAAAATATTAATTAAATTTGATAAAGAGAATGGTTGCGACTTTTACTATGTGGTTAAACTGAATTGAATAATTCACTATGTTTTAAATACAAACAATTGTTTGTGATTAAAAACATAATTTGTGGTTAAAACATAGTGAATTTTTCAATTCAGTGTAATTAAATTTTCTTCAATTCCAAATACAATGAATACTTTTCGATTAATACAATATCAAATATAACAAATATCAATTTGCTTGTCATCTCTCTTTCTTAGTTAAAATTACGACACAAGCGCCAAACAGACGACTTATCCATAACATTTTCTCCATACACATCCTTCAATTGACGACAAACATCGCAAGGTCTTGCGTTGAGAAATCTAATCACAGTCCTATATTCACAATTGGCGGTATTTTCTTGTACATTATTAACACTCACATAAATAGCATAGTCCATACCAGCGAAACGTCACTTTGTACACAGATAGGTGAACATGTTTGCGTTCGGCGGCTACTCTATTCGCCAGCGCTCCGCACGATGTAATCGGGTACAACTTTCCTTATATCCTTCGTAATCTAAATAATAAAATATTTTAGAAGAACATAACATCTCTACTCTATTTCAAAGTATCATATGTATATATTTACATGCAAAAATTAAAATTTATTTTGGCGCATTAAAAAAACAATTTTTTCATTCATATTATGCAATGAAAACACAAAATGTATAACGAAGTAGAAGCCTCGGGAATCAACAATATTATTAATATTAATTTATAATATATAGGTTTTAAAATAAAATTTACTTGGTTTGTTTCACAAATATTTTTTTTATTTTCAACTATATATTAACAACCTATATATTAACATAATGTTTCACCAAGTGATTAATGAGAAACAAGTATATGATATATTAATTTATAATAATTTAAAATCTTAAATAGTACTTTGATCACGATTAATTTGAAATCAAACCTAATCACAGTAAAATAAAAAGTGTTGCAGAGAAGTTTAATTTTTTTTATATTATCAATTAAAAGATTCAAAATATTTGTTTTAACTCTTTTTATTATGTGTGCATATTTCTCTGCACGCGTTAATTTTATATAATAATTTTCCTAGAATGATTACATGATTACATTAAATTTAACAATGTAATATTTTTTGCAGATTTACCGTATCCAATTAAACACTGTTCATGCGTATAATTGCCTAATTAAAAGTTTCTGGTGATGGCGTCGGTTTTGGAATTGGAAAGCCGTCCGTACGTGGGAAAATTCATAATTTCCGAATGGTCCGAAACTTTTCACTTTGCATGATGACGTCGAAAATAGAGTCGCAGGTAGACTATTTTAGAATTCACGGAAACTAGAAAGCATGTTGTGTAGAATTTCAATGTAAGCAATTAGTTTGTCGGTTTTGGGTGGATATTTGGAAATGCAGAAACCAATTTAAAGTTGTTGAAATGTTATAAATTTATTTGCAAATAAGTTTATTATGTTTTATTGCATATTACAGTTGTATTGTATTATATGTATATAGTTGTAAATATAAGTTCGATTTAATTAAATAAGGATTTATTTTTATACATATTAGAATAATGCAAATATAAAAATTGTAAAAAATATTATAAACTTCCTTTAAAGGTGCTAAAGTAGTTCCCTTTTATATTTCGGAAATGGAAGATGCAGGTACTGTCATCTAAATATCGATGTCCCTACCGTAAAGTTCTACTTTTGTCAGTAGTTACTAACTTTAGAATGTTTTTATGTTCATGAGCCAGTCGTATTGTTTACAGTGGAGATCTAACCACCGATCAGGACAGACCTGCTCCACTATTGAGCTCAAAAAGCAAAACAATCGCCATATTTTTTCCTACGCATTCCGAGTAAAATTAGGGAGTAACTGATGGTATGTCTGTCCATTCTACTTCAATACTCGAACGACTGATTCAAATGATTTAAATAAGTTTCCCGAACGGAGCCAAATCCCACCTGCACGTCGCTAAATGCACTTCTAAAACTGGACCACTCGGCACATTTTTTAAACTACAAAGTGCGCGAAGGAAACCGCTGCACCAGACGCCATCGCTCTGGTGATCCCAACGCACCCCGCTGAATCCATCCACGATAACACCACAGATCTGCTTGTCACAGTTCTGCTCAAATTCTACCCGAATTGTTGGGCCGAGATCGTTCAGTTATTCGCCAACTTGACGACGAAGATGTGTATAGTATAAACAAAATCCACTATACTTGGACGATGCAACTTGAGATGAGGAATATTAATAAATAAAATCAAGTTGGGAACGGTCAACTTGTACGAAGGGCGTAACAAGGCGTTATTTTTGGGGGTGGGGGGGCGTTCTGGCCGCGAGCAGACCAGCAGTGGTCCCCAAGAAGCGGGAACGCTAGTGGTATCACCGAGGAGGCATTCTACGCCCTACGTCCCTTCTGTTCATTGAAGTAAAAGTAAAAAATGACGTTTTTATTTATTTCTTTACATAATAAACACACAATAAACACAGCTTTACCATTTTTACAAATAACTACATTTAAACATTAGACACCACCTCGTGCTCATCTCTCTCTCTCTCACTTTGGAGCTTACTATCTGGACTGCAAACCTCTCCAGGATCCTCCAGTTCTCCTGTGATTTCGGAAGCAGTTCCTCCCGATTTCCCGGCTCAATTTCAACCTTAACTGCACTCCTAAGGTGCCCTCAACGTCTGCACCGGAACACGAAGTTCTAAACAGTATTCTCGGATTCGCAGTAGAGGCATTTATTGTCGCTCGCTCTCCCCATATGATTAAGGCAGACTCTGAAGCACTCATGTCCCGTCAAGATTTGGGCTAGGTGATACCCCATTGCCACTCGTGCATAGTAGTCTCGCGGACAACTCTCTTAATCACTCGCTTTGGAATTAACGGGTTCGTCCGGTATCGGTACGTTTTATCCCTCTCTTGGACTAGGAGGTCGATTGGAATCAACCTAGTGATCACGAGGGCTGTTTCAGTGGAGGCCACTCTGTACATGCATCCGATGCGTCCTGGTCCAGTTCCTTCCTACACCGAGGTCTCTAGCCCAGACCTCGGCTCCAGCCAGCTAAGTGAATTTCCCCGATGATGCTAAAATGACTCCCAGGCACTTAAGGCGCCTTTACGGGACGATCGTGTGGGGTTTCCTCCATCTTCCTCCTGCTCGCAAAAGTAACCGCCTCGAACTTGTGCAGCCCCAAGCTGTAGGTGGTGATCGTGCATCCATTTTTATATGGAGGCAAGCACATGGTTGACCTTGCTAATCAACTCCCCCTCTGTTTTGGCCGTGGCAACTAGGGAAAAATCGTCGGCGAAACCCACTAGTGTTAACCCCTCCGGAAGTAACAGCCTGAGGTCGTCGCGTACATGATGTTCCACAAAGCTTGTTTGCCAGGTCCCTTGCCTGGCGTCATCAGCCACCTGTTGGATAACAGACAGTGGGTCAATGGTGGAGCGCACCGCCCTGAATCCATGTTGGTCCTGTTTGCCTCCATAATCGATGAGGCAGATCGGCCAGGCTGCCGAAGCTTCACCTTGTCTTGGAGGTTTGCCCTTTCCGATTAGGACGAGCACGGCCTCCTTCCACCTGTGAGGGAACTTGCCCTTTCAGGGCCTCTGAGAAGGTCATCTGGAACGCCACTGATCTTGCCATTGCTGCGAGAATAACTGCCTCCGCTGGGATTCCGTGCGGCCCCGGTGCTTTTCTGGGTCTCATTTTGGCCACTGCCTCCTGCAACTCCTCCTCGGTCACGGGAGGTATCGCATTTGCGTCGAAAAAGGACCGACCACCCTCCGTGTTACCTCGCCATCTAGTTCAAGGGATGGTTCCCTACGTCCCAGCTTCTCAGGGCAATTTTATACCATGCCCCACCTCAACGCATAGTCGACGCCAGCATTCTTTTTGGCTCCTACCATTGGCCAGTCACTGCTGTCGCGAAACAACAGCATCATTGCCCTTCCTCCTCACATCATAGAATTAATGGAATACGCCATGTCGGACAACATTATGCTCGTCAATCTCCTTTTATTTTTGCAGATCAGCGAAATCATCGTCTATTCTGTGTATATCGCATCTCACTGGCACCTCATCATGGACACCCCTCGAGCGATCCTCCTAGACAACCTCAGCTTCTCTCATCACATTGTAAACTCCATGTCTACAACCAAAGCCCCCAGCAGGATTCCAAGTGATTCTCCTACCTTTGTCAAACGCCAGTTACAAAACTAGCCCATCATGGCACCACATTTCACGAACATCTTATCATCAGCAATCACATTCCACTAATGTCTTATCCAAGAAGACCTCCTCCGGAATTTTAAATCATCAACGCCATTAAACAGGCTGCCATTCCAAATCACCGCATATACATCAATTGACTTGTCCTATCACTAGCTGTCGTGAACCTCATCAAGGAGAAGAGGAAACTATTTCGGCGGTGGAAAGCCACAGGCGATGCTGCGTTTAAGACGGAGTGAAACCGAGTCAACCCAAGAATCAAACTTTCTGTCAGAGAAGGCAGCGGCAGACCTCAATTACAGAGACTGTGCCAAATTTTGGAAAAAGTTCAAAATCCTCACCGGACAGAATAACTAGAACTAGCCAGTGGACGAGGAAAGGACGTTTACTACTGCCGAGGATTTTAACTTTGACGAAAATCACAGAGAACACGTCGTTGATAACTGGCTTCCAGTTTCTCCACCGGACACGTGTATGCGTGTACGTCCGCCGGCCTCAACCGTCTTCCTTGGAAAATGCTTTATAAACGCGGTAAGAGAGTCATTCTCGGCCGGATCAACTTCTACTGCTACGAGCTCAACATCATCATCGGCCCATAAATACGGATTCAGGCCAGGAAAATCCGCTTACAGCCCATCAATTCATCTGCTACACGAAACCACAGGAGCTATCAATAACGGCGGATGGGTGTATTATAGCTTTTGGACTTCCAGAAGGCGTTTGACACCATATGGTACAGCGGACTCCTGTACAAGCTGAAATATTGCCAATTTTTATTAAAACTGCAACGCATCATTGCCAGCTTTCTCAATAAGAGAAAATGCTCGGTCACCTAAGGGAAATTTAGCTCCAGATCATTCACGCCACAAGCCGACATCACTTAAGGTTGCGTGCTCTCTTCTACCTTATTCAATATATGTGTTGCCCACACTGGTCTCCAAGCTGAAGACAATCCATTCAACAATGCAACAGTACGCGGAGCCTACGGCGTTCTGGGCAACCACCTAGTTACCTGAAGCCGCGGCTATGCACCTCCAAAATCTATGCAAAAAATTGGATCAGCATATGGAGAGTCTCGTAATTCTCTTTTTTATCTTAATGATTTTGAATTGCATAACTAACATATTTATATTTTTTTTTGTATTTTGGTGCAAATAGAATTTAAACATTACTTCTAATCAGAACTATAACTTATTATTTATAACTATGCCGCTAGTAATAGATTTTAAAACATCTTGATTATTTCAAAGATTTTTCCTAGATATAAATTTACATATTTTAATATTACTTATAAAATGATCAAACAGTATTGCGATGGCCGGGAATCGAACCCGGATCAACTGCTTGGAAGGCAACTATGCTGACCATTACACCACCATCGCACATATAGTTATAAATAAATGAAAACTTAAAAATATAACGTGTTTCATGTTGTCATCAATAAAGCAGATTCAATTTAATATAACAGACATACAAAACAAAATAAATTATTTTTAAACTAGGTAAAAATTATTTGCTTCTATTCATAAACAAACTTTTGGAATGTATCTTATGAAAACATTTCCATTTCTTTAATATTTATAATTAAGCAAAAAGATTAATAATAAATTAAGTCATATGATCATTTTCTCTTTATAATTTTGTATATACGTTTCACATAATTTTATTTATACGTCCCATGTCTCCATCTATTGTTTAAGATTATTATCTTGCTCGTATGAACAATTTCCCTAAGCTAGCTCCATAGAAAGAAGTCCATCACCATCTTGTTGGCCAGTTTTCACCATAAAAACCATAAAAAGAAACGCCATATAGAACATTGTAGCTGTTACTAATAGAATAAGATCGTGGCAATGAAGAAACTCAAAGGCGCCAAAAAAGCTTGCTTAAAGGATGCGAAACAAATGTTTAATGGCTGAAAAATGAGTTCATCATTGCAAATCATCCACCATTAGCTGAAGTAAGGAAGGTAAGAGACGCAAGTTGAAGGATAAACTTGCATAAATATCCATGTTTGGATTTTACAAACTCGTAACAATAATAATTGGGAACATCTTTTATAACGTGGTATAAATCACTAGTATTGAAGGTACCAAACTAACTGTGGACTTCATATTTTAAAGATGCCAAAATTAAGTTCTTCCGGGGCTGTGAGCCAGCTTTCCATCTGCGAGAAGGTTATCGCTGTGGGTAAGCTGCCCAGCAACTCAGGCAGATATAAGAATATTTGTTTCTAGATTTTAACGGAAAAGTTTTAGAGATATTTCTTTCTGAAGCGATAATGGGGGACTTTAGAGTGGCAGGGGACTAGTCATATATTAAGTTTGCGTTTAGGAGCAACAGAACGATAATAGACATCGTTCTGTGATGAAAGAGTTAATTATTCAAAGGAAAGCAATGTATTGCATTTCGACAGAATAAGAAATGTCCACAATAGCCTAACAAGGCCAAAGATCGTTGAACTACAACCCATACAATTGGTGGAACAAGTGTCGAAGCACATTCAGATGGGATATTATTTAATCACTTAACATCTATCATTATAATGGTGCCTCTGGGATGTGAGATCTAACGTCCTGACAATTGCGAAGTGAAGAAAAAAGGGAGAAAATTATGATTAAATTACAATACTAATTTATCTTAAGATTTGCAATTTTATTCAATTTATGTTATAGTTGCGAAATAAAACTAAAACCAAAAATGTAATATACGAGGTGTAAAGTAGAAAATTTGAAAACACCAAATTATATATTCTTATATAACCATTAAAAATTGATGCGATGGCCGGGAATCGAACCCGGATCAACTGCTTGGAAGGCAACTATGCTGACCATTACACCACCATCGCACATAGAATCGATCTTAAATGTGAAAGGAGTGCAGAATATAAGGTACATTTCTCCATGATAAATTAACAAATAGAAGGTGTAACTACTAAGTTAAGCGCATATATAAATAAACAATACTTAATATTCATCTTCTCTTTTTTGGTGCCAACTATTTTATATTAATATTCTTAGCAAAAATTTAAAAATGTCTGAGTTAATAAGATTATTGTCATTGTTATTTAAAGAAAGCATAACAGGCTAAACGTTTTTTTTAATTCAACTAATCATCCGAGAAGTGTGGGAAGCAAATTAAGTAAAATTTTACACCACGCAGATATCTACATTTTGAAAGAACATAGGAGTTCGCAGCCAAAAATGTAAAGTACCACCATTGCAATGCACTTTCTACCATTGTTGAATTTACAACTCTCTATAATTATTATATTGAACGCACGCATTCATATTTTGTCTATGTGACATTATATCGTCTTATTGTCTTCAATTAAAATAAACTTCAAGGCAAACAATGGGTTGATCAACTGAGAACACTTGCAGAAATGAATTTGAAATGATAGTCAAAGAAACATCTCATAGAGCTGTGAACTAAATTGAAATTTGAAATCAAATTCCAAAGACTCACCCACATGCTTCACTTTGATGGCAACTAAGGAGAATTCAAGGTGCACCCCATCTGTGATTAAGTAGCCAGAAGTTTCACTTTGAGAAGTATAACTACTTCATTATATCAGCAGTACTTTTTAGTTCTTGTGATTCTTTATTTTCTAATTGTATGCATTTAAAGCAGCTCGGGTTATAAAAATATTAATCCATGTAATTACCAATTAAATCAATTTATTAAGAGTTATATCTTCTGTGTCATTAAAGCAGGATATATTTTATTATTTATTTTATGACTTAAAGATCATTGGAAACCATCGAAAACTGAGAAATAATAATAATAATTTTATTTTCTTTATAACAGAATACAATTTTCCAAATATAGATTAATGCAAAGAAACATAAAAGTAAGACACATTCTGTTACAGAAAAAAATGTACTTCAGATGTGTACCAAGGTACACCCTGATCTTCCAATACACCTTACATACTAACATTAAATAATTGAGTTAAAAATGATTCAAAAGTTTCAGCAAAAAACACATACAACGAAAAACTGATTAAAAATACGCAAAGAAACAAAACACCAAACTGATAACGCTCAAATTGAATTAATGAACCCTGGAGACTAGCGAGACCTCGAAGAAAAAGAACATTGATCTTGGGAACCGCAAATAGAAGTGGGCATTTCACAGAAGTTCCGCGGATGTGGTATTTTAAGGATGCGCCAATCTGAATACTACTCTCGATGATGCCGAAGCAGTTATCGGAGAAAACATTTGTCCTGAGGGAATTCTATCGGTTTCCACAATAGACATAAAACTCAATAATAAAAATTGGATTTCCACAGAAATAGGAAAGTAAATTTAAAGACGCTGTGTTATGGTCAAAAGATATCAAATTACAAGGATACTCTTTTTTTTCGCAGAGCCCAAAAGAACCTAAACCGCGCCATGAGAAGTACTGCAATAATCTACTTGAATATTTGTTCCGTTTTTTATAAAACTACGACAATAAAAGCAATGATGATCAATCACCCTGATTGCTTTAATTGATTAATTGTATATTCACTCAATTAACTAACATACTTACTTTTTTTCTATTTTAGTCCAAATAGAATTTAAACATTACTTCTAAAGTGGATCAGAAATCTAACTTATAATTTATAACTGCGCCGTTAGTAATAGATTTTAAAACACCTTGATTATTTCAAGTTTTTTCCCAGATATAAATTTACATACTTGAATATTACTTATAAAATTATTAAATTGTATTGCGATGGCCGGGAATCGAACCCGGATCAACTGCTTGGAAGGCAACTATGCTGACCATTACACCACCATCGCATATACAATCGATATTAAATGTGAATGGAGTGCAGAATATAAGATTGTACCTTCCTCCAAATACAAGATATAAGTACTAAACTAAGCGCATCCAAAAATAAACAATACTTAAATTATTCTTCTCTTTATTTTTGGTACAGTGTCAACTATTTTGCTTATTGTCTTAAAAAAATTGTAAATGGCTTAGTTAATAAGATTATTGTCAATATAATTTGAGAAAGCATCACAGGTCTTTTTAAATTATCAAGAAGCGTGTGAAGCAAATTAGGTTAAGTTTTACACCACCCAGAAGACATGCTTACACTTAGAAAGAAACCAAAGATATAAAGTACCACTTACATCGAGTGTATTTCACTTCCTACCATTGAGGAATTTACAAATCTCCCAACGGATATTGTGGAGGTGATCCTTAACAAACGACTACATTGTCCTTAATTACTATATTTAAAGCACGCGTTCCTCTTTTGTCATTTGGAATATTTTATCATCTTTGTTAATTTTATATTGAATGCAAAATATTTTTCTAACACTCTGTATATTTAAATTGTTTGGTGTTTTTCCTATATACAAGCACTACTGTGATGCGACGCACAAAGAGATGAAGGTGTCAAGTTAGTTCGTTGGAACAAACATGTTTCTGTTTTCATTAGTTTTACAATGGTTAAAATATCTCTGCGTTAATACATGTTATGGGCCCAGACGTTTTAAACTGTGAGGTTGGGTGTTGAGCAAGTGCACATTTTTTCGTAAAGTCGTGAGTTTATTTCGATTAGTTTATGTTTGTGGTAAGCCCCATGTATTATTACCATCTGCATCATTGGTTTGAACCATACACGACAGGAGATGGATTTCAAAACTCATCCAAACAAATTAGAGGGTGCAAGCAATTGAAGCAGGTGGCGACGTCAAAGATATGAATGAACATCATGAAGTTTAAGATATCGCTTACCACCTGTGGAACCCAAAGGAGAGGGAGTAAATCGTACAAGGTACGAAGCTGAAATGAAAGCTGGCGTGTTGGCTCAACTTGTACTCGTGAGTACAATGAATAATGCAAATGTGGACATAACAGCAACATGTGAGAGCGCAACACAAATGTGGGAAAAACTGCTTTCTGTCTACGAACAGTGCTCTACCCAGTGTATGGATAGGCTACTGGAACAATTTTCAGCTGCACGAAATACCCTACGGAAGACACAACAACACTCAAGATTCGACTTCAGCGAGACTTTAGGGAGCTGAACGAGGAGCTGAAGAAGTTGATAAATACAGAATTACCACAACTTCTGTTAACGAGTCGCATAATGTCGACACTCCCAAAGGAGTATTTCGAGTTTAAAAGTGTCTGGGAGTCGGTTTCTTTGGATAACAGAACTGTAAATAAGCTAACAGGACGCCTTTGACTGATAGAATGATGCGGCTACCTGACAAAAATGGTGATTCAACCGCGTTCATCGCTAACGGCAGCAAAGGCTCTGCAAAATTTCCTAAGAAATAAGGGCGGAAATGCTAAGGTTGGGCACTTTGCTAAGAATTGCCAATCGAAATCATCAGATAGCGCTGCAGGCTCAAGCGCAAGAACTTCGAAACACACAAGGGAAGCGTTCGTAAGTTTGACAGGCACCGATGATGCCAAGGATTCAGAACTATGGTTAGCAGATTCAGGTGGTAAACATATATGACTTCAAGGAAAGAATACTTTTTCGTTTTTCAAAAATTTTAAACGCCACAACCCGTTCAGATGGGAATCTCTGAAATTATCTATGCCTCGGGACAAGAAGCTATTAACGTGGAAATGCAGGTAAATGGTGTGTGGATACGCAATCACATGCAAAATGTTTGGGCTGTTCCTGACATTGGCAGACATTTGATCGCAAATTTAGAGGGAATGGGAACAAGTATGAATTTCTGAAGAACGGTTATGCGGTAGAAACACTCCGAAGGCGCTCTATGAATTAAATATGAGAGTGTGTAAAACCAAAATCACACAAGAAGTTTCAGTAGCTACACATACGAATATCCTGCAACTGTGGCATAAAAGGTTAGCGCATATAAATAAATTGCCTAGAAAGGCGCTTAATAAATCCGGATAAATAATTCTGTGACGGCTGTGCCTTCGGTAAACAACACCGTGCGAGTTTTCGGGCGCATAAAGTCAGGACGACTATGGGCCGAGAATTGGTTCATGGAGACGTATGCGGTCCAATGCATGAAAACTCAATAGGTGGAGACAGAAATTTGTATGTTTCATAGACACAAAATTTAGATTCTTTATTAAAATCTTATGTAATGGAATGTTTAAAAACCTTCGTAAATAAAGCTGCAGTAGCCGAGCACACCATAAAAAAACTTCTGTGTGATGGGAGGAAAATGTGTGTAAAATCGTTGTTAAACCCAAAAAGAATCAATCTTCGTACAATAATGAATTATTCGCCAGAACAAAACGGGGCTGCCGAAAGAGAGAATCAAACACTTGTTGAATACCAATAAAGTTATGGGCTGAAACCTGATTGAAACAATAACACTTTCATCAAAATTCATTTTTATTAATTATAAAAACTAATTGTGAAGAAAGTGTTAGTGTTTTAATCAAGTTTTAATCATATTTTCACGTAACTCAACAACAAATTTCTTTATGGGCTGAAGCCACAAGTACAGCTGCAATTTTCTGAACAGAAGAAAGCAAAACACCGTATGAACTATGGTTCAACAAGAAAGCAATCAACCTAGACCATTTGAAAATATTTGGGACAGCGTGTTTTGTGCATATACCGAAGCAGAATAGAAGAAAGTGGGATAGGAAAAGTGTGGAGGGATGTTTTGGTTATTGTTAGACAAAGATGGCTTTAGAGTTTGAATTAAAAAAGAAAACAAAGTGGTGTTGAGTCGCGGCGAGGTTACGGTGAACAAAAAAAATGTTACTTACGTCCAAAGGGAAGATTCCGGAAAATTTTTAGCGAAATTTAGTCGCCAAATAATAAATAAAGCTTTTTGAAGCAAAATCAAGCCAAAATGGCAATCAGAAGGATCATCTAAAGAACTGATAACGCAGAATTGCGCTAGAGTGGAAGAACATTCTGCCGAGTGAACTCCCCCCAGGATCTCTTACGTCAAAATTATAAGTACATATTTTTATCTATCCTTTTGTAATGAATTTATTTATTGTAAGAGAAACAAAGCATTAAATACAAATGCAAATACAATTTACACCGGTAGATGTACCCGTTATAATTTCAGACAGTAAAAAATACAACGGGAAAGCGGATCCTCCACAATAGTTTGCCGAAACTATTGTGGAGGATCGCGTTCCGAAGGAAGTCTCCAAAGCAGATGAAGAAGTCGAGCTATCAAACAAAGACGTCCCGATCGATAAACAAGAAGAAGAGGCAGCTGCAGCTCTCTCCAAACGAGTGATCAGCGGGAATATTGCCAGCAGATCCTGCAGCAGTTCAACATGGACGGCTCTTATGCTGTGGCCACGCCTTGCAAGGGGTACATGGAATAAGACAAATCCGATGCTGATTTGGATGTTGAGGTCCCATTCCGTGAAGCAGTAGACTGTTTAATGTATCTAGCAGTCGCCATCAGACTCGATATCGCATTGGCTGTGAATCTGGTGTCGGAATCCCTGGCACGT
This sequence comes from Ontholestes murinus, assembly GCA_963969525.1. Taxonomy (NCBI): domain Eukaryota; kingdom Metazoa; phylum Arthropoda; class Insecta; order Coleoptera; family Staphylinidae; genus Ontholestes; species Ontholestes murinus. Next base: position 53,474 of record CAXAKX010000845.1, read on the forward strand.
CCGAAAGTTACATATCAAGTTGGAAAGCAATTAAGCGAATCGTATGCTACCTGAAGGGAACATTGGATTATGGTTAACATTTTCAATCAAACCATAACGTAGGCGATCTGGAGGCCTACAGTGACGCAAACCATGCAGGTGATATATCCACGAGACATTCAAGGACTGGTATTGTCTGCAAATATCCAACTGCGGCCATCAGTTGGATGAGGCAGAAACAGCGAAGTGTCGCTCTTTAAACCACTGAGGCTGAATATGTTGCCACCAGCGAAGGGGTGAAGAAAGTCATCTAGCCAAAACGGCTTCTTTCTGAAATAACGGATTTACAAATGACACCGTCACTTCAAGTTGACAATGCTAGTGCAATTAAGCTTGTCAAGTAGGTATGGCTGCACTTGAGACAGCCAGCCAGACAGGCAAGCCAGACTGTCTCAAGATGGCCGCCATGAGTCAAGGACAGACAGACAGACAGCAGACTGCCCATCCAACCGGAAGTCCTTGTCAGTAACATCTGGTGTGGTGTGCACTTTTGACAGGAAGTCCCATAAGAGACAATGTGTTAGAGTGAGACTCGGAAGTGAATGAAAGAGTGAGATGCAAGATCCAGTGCTGCCAACTTAAATTAACATGGACAGACAGACAGACAGACAGACCATACAAAGATGGCCGCCATGAGTCAAACACACTCACGGTTTCCGCGCAATTGTAACCTGCTATATTAATTTGAATTATTGTGTGAATATATATATATTTGTGAGAGTAGTGTAGGCAACCTGCTGAACTTTTTTATTTCGTCGTGATTTGAACCCGGGACTGCTGGATTGTTAAGCGGACGTGAAACCACTAGGCCATCACGTCGTACTGATAAGAAAAAAATAAATGTTGTATATATGAAAAAAGGAAACGTAACGTTAATGAACGCATCGAGCGCGCTTTTGGTGATATAAGGACGGGCAAGTGTGAAGAATGGTGCCCATCCTGAGTAATTTAAGAAAGTCTTGCGTTAATAATAAGATAATGTACGTGTGTGTGTGGGATATTAAACGTTAAATTAATATCTAAGAACGAAATGTAACAATGACCAGAAGCTAAAGATTATAAGAAATTGGAATACAATTACCAGAAGCTGAAGAATGGTGCCTCTGATGGAATGTGTCCATCCGGAGTAATTTAAGAAAGCCTTGCGTTAATAAGATAATGTGTGTGTGTGTGCGTTAAATTAATATCTAAGAACGAAAATGTAACAATGACCAGAAGCTAGAGATTATAAGAAATTGGAATACAATTACCAGAAGCTGAAGAATGGTGCCTCTGATGGAATGTGTCCATCCGGAGTAATTTCAAAATAGATGCACTTCACAAACACATCATACAAGAGACATCACTCTACACACACAACCGAACACTACGAGAGACAGACACTGACTGATTAATTTTGTATAAGACACTATCATATAAGAGTATAGAGTCTACGGAGCATGCGCAGTATATAAAGATTCTGCTAAAGAGTGTCAGATTTAAGTCAAGTGATAAGTCTAGTAAGTTGAATTCAAATTCATTTATAGTTCCGTAGGGGAGAAAACATAATGTTTCTTAAATAAAACGTTTTGTTATTATTATTGATTGTTATACACTTGGAAATTCGTTTTGAAAATTAGTATTTGAGGGTTTATCTGCCGTCACTTCCGGTTGAAAGGGCTGATGATCAAAAAGATTGCAAATATGTATATACAAAAATATTTAAGGACTTACCGAAAATTATATGGACGGTCTCCTCTCGTGTATGAAATAAGTTCTCCTTTCAATTGTTGCATCAGAGACCATATCTATTTCATTATCTTCCATTTCTTCAGGGTCGTTGGGGAAATCACAGTAAAAACTAACGCACTTTAAATTATCTCTATATAAAATATGTATTTGTAAAACATCACCACTACCCGGAACTGAATTAAACACAATTCTGTGTGTAATGTTGTTGTTAACGCATTGAAAACATACTTGAAGATGTCTCGCGTCAGGCGTAAGTTTCGGATTTAAATGTAAAATTTCAATATTTGTAACAATTTCTAATAAATATTCAACTGACATGGTCAAGGAAGCATGTAAAACTGATTACAATTCGCCAACAGCTGACCGTGTTCTTCCGGTGTGTGAATGATAAGAGAAATTAATGACTGAACCTAACGAAACAGACGCTATTTTTACGCGCAATGTTTTTTTGTGAATTGTGAGATAATCATATGTGAATTCCTAAGCACAAGAAGAAGAAGGAGGAGCAAAAGGGTTTACAGTATAGTTCATGTGTTGGCTAAGGTAGGTGTACAAAATCATTACAGCGTTCAATGACAGAAATAAATTAAGTGTCTCATACTTATAGGTGAAAATAATGTTTGAAGAGATTGATATCAGAGGAGATGTGACAAAAAGAAATAATATTAATACGCGGTAAGTTGTGAAAATAAAAATATTAAATAAAATAATAATAATTATTTGTTAATTGTTATAGCTACGGTGACGCCATCTAGCGAATGCAGTTTAGATCAATGACAGAAATAGATTAATTATGAAGAGACGGATGAGTGGAACACGAAGATATTGGGTTTATAAGTTTATAAATATGTGTATCTTAGATATATTGTATAATTAAGGAGCGTACTTACACTTTCTGAAATAAAATTTAAATTGCAGTATACCCCACGCTAAATGATTTATCATTTGTATATTGGGTTGCCTATAGTCTTGATTAATTTAATGTTACCAGTAACAAAATGGATTGGGTTGTATATATTAATATAATGTGATAAGTAAATAAAACACAAATTATTTTAAAATCTATATTAGAATATTTAAAAAAAATACACATTTGACATACAATAAATATAATTACATCGTAGTAAAAACTATAATTATTAATATTTACATTTCTTATAGCCGAACGGTAAATAAATATAATTACATCGTAGTAAAAACTATAATTATTAATATTTACATTTCTTATAGCCGTACGGTAAATAAATATAATTACATCGTAGTAGTAAAACTATAATTATTAATATTTACATTTCTTATAGCCGTACGGTACAGAGTTATAGTCTTTAAATTTTCGTTTAGTTGAATTTGGTTTATACATTTTTGTTTCAACGCGCGTCACTAATTCATGTTCAGCTGTTCGACGTATATTTGTGGTTACTACAGATATAGGCTCACTTCTCTTTAAAACCATTTCAGCAATATTTTTAAAGTTTATTAATTTAGAAGTAGTATAATTAAGTGATATACCTTTAACTTTCACTGAAGCACTTATACCTTTTTGTCCAAGCACCTCGTACCCATAATTTTTTGGTCCTCCTGACACAAACTTTAAAATATAACTGCCCTCGCCGTACACAGGCCCCAACTCATCCGTCATCTCACCGATGAAATTTCCTGTAGGGACATCGTATTCTCGTTCGCGTCCTATGTAAATTATACTGTCAGTATCATAGTAGAGTACACGCTCCTCCAATTTTTCTAAGTAACTATAAAGTTTAAGTCTTGCTTGAGCTGTTGTGTACGCAGCTAGTGTAACATTAACTGTACTTAAGGGGTCGTAGGCTTCCTCAATGAATTCGTAATTTACGACCACAACATATTCAGTAATTGGTAAGATACCACAAACCTCTACCGAAGGATTTTTCATTAGATCAAATAGCTCTTCGGGTCTATTAATCACAGCTGTTTTTGCTTGATTTTCGCGCTGTCCTAATTTTCCCCAGAACGAGTTCAAAATTAGTTTTGCAAGAGATCGAAGACCGGGGTTTTCCAAAATACATGCAAATTCTAGACGAACACCCTCAGCGTCGAAAAAATCTTCAATATATTTGTCCTTTTCCTCCAGAGTATTTAAATTTTTAGGCCACCCAGAAGCTTGTTGTTTATATTTAATAAAGGTGTTCATCATTTCGGTGAACAATCCTTCTGAATTTAATTTAGAGTCATACTGCATTGATTTATATTTCCAAATTTCTTGAATTTCAATCATTTTATAGCCTTTCTCTAATGCTTTATAAACTTCTTCAATAACCCATGTTCCGTGCAAAGCCCTCTGGTCATCAGAATGATTACATTCAACATTTTGTTCCATATCTTCTCCGCATTTTCGACAAAGTACAAACATTAATTTTTTATTCATTTTAAGAGGTAGCACAGGGTGATAGAGATCTTCAGGTGGTAAAATTGAACATTTAATTAACCCACAACTAGTACCAAGGTCAATTTTCAAACACTCTTCATTGCCAGTTATCACTTCAGGATGGCCAATTGGAAATCTCCCATACTTGCAAGCCCACGGGTAAAGGGAGCAAACATCAACGTATTTGATTTTTTCACTTGGCATGGCCTCATAGTACTCTTTGCAATTGCCTGTCCTTCCTCCGTAAAAGGCATCGCGAGGATTAAGAGGTAGTGAAGTTAATAGATGGTGCTTTTCTGTAAATTGTACAATTTCGGGTGAATCTCTCAATTTTTCTCTAAACTCACACTCCCACATCTCGATTACTTCGTATCCGAGTTCGCTGAGTCTTGCGGATTTGGACAGAGTAGATTCATATCTTGTATTTAGGGATTCATTTGGGTTGTCGTGTAAAGGTGTGTCACGGTTATGTTTGTAACATCGGATGCAACCGTGGTAATAACAACCATGGAATTCAAACACTTGGCGTGTTTCTTCGGAGTAACCGTCCACCTCTACACCTTTTACGATTGCCTCTCTTTGTTTTGCGGTATGAACAATATTTATTTGTCTTTGTTGTTCTTCCCACACCAACCACTGGGTACCTATTTTGGATTGATTATTACGCCATCTGTATCCTCCTTTCGGAATTATTCCAATAGTGTTTGGTTTAAGAAAGTTACGACGATAGACTTTACTGCAGGCGGACGCGATTGTACTGGACTCTGTAAGAGGGCAAACATTTCCTACATCTAGAAGGAGGTTCCGAAACCTGAGACATGCAGCAGTTAAAATTTCCACATCACTAATACAATAGTCCACCAACTCTTTCTTGAAATCAAATTCCAACTCTTTATTGGCTTCATACCACTCTAAAAACTTATCTCGTGCATCTGTTTTCATTGAATCCGGACTGTAGTACTCTTTGGAAGGCAGAGGGCCTACGTAATCATCATTTTCTGCTTTATTAAATAAATGGGGAAAATAACCTTTCTTGAAATTATCTCCAAGACCAAAGGCTTTAGGAAGCGCGCTGAGAGCCATAGGGAAAAAGTTTAGACTGTCAATGAATTTCACGTTATCCAGTAACATCTGAATAATTTTTGTACCGCGCATAATCAGTTCAGGTTTCAATTGAGTTTTTGTTAAAATATGATTAAGGATAAATTGATGGTCATAAGCTTGGCCATTATGGGCCACAACCACAACATTTTTAAATAACTTTCGCTGATTAAGTACATATTCTAAGAATCTCTCCGCAGGACTAATTTTTAAAATATTTAATCGAGGTCCGCACTTATTGCAGAGTTTGACATCACTATCGATACACTTTTCGCAGCACGTCTTAAATACACACAAGTTGGGTTCGTGTAGTAAATCCCCATTTTCCAACCGTGCTTCTTGACGCGATTCCAAATCGTAGAACACAAATAAAAAGTCTTTTAATTTCGGTTTTCCTGCGTCTGTCTGCATATAACATAGGTGATTACCAGGTAAATGTTTTTGACAAATCTTGCAGAAAATTTCACCACACGTATGTTGTCTATCACTTTTAACAGTTTTTAAACAATTAGTACACAATCGTATTTGCTCGCACACCGATCCTTTATTGAGTGAATTAGTTTTCTTGTGATTATTAAAGCATTCTTGACTTCTAAATGTTCTATTACACTCCGCACACTTTACTTTTTGCCGATGTTGACAAGCCGGTGATTGTTGACAAGCTTGACATGTTCCTCCACACCTATGTTTATTTTTGTGTTCGTACGGTATATGACACTCTTCACAATAAAACGTACAACAAAATGCAGCAGTGAGAGATGTTATTACATTATAGTGTCCGTCATGATACAGTAAATTTAGTTTTTTAACACTTTCATTCGCACCCTCGAACACCAAGTCTCTGCCTTTACTTCCGTACTGATAAACCGTAATTTTATAATCACTCAAGTACCGCTGGAATTTATGGAGTTCTTCAATTCCAGCTCCTTCTTCGGGAACTTGCACACCAGAACATTGAAGTAATGTTTTAGCTCTTATTGTTTGCAATTTTCCTAGATCTCTACGCACTTTAATATATTCAGGGTCTTTATCAACATGAGCTATCGCAACCACTAACGCACGAGGTAATCACAAATTGTCTTTGTTTTCAATAGCCACTATGCCTCTACGCATTGCACACTCTTCATTAAAGGTGTTGTACCTTTTTCCACGACCACGTCCCTCGGGCATGCGCACTGATGTAACACTTAAGCAGAACGTATCAGTATTAAACCCTGTTGAGTTAGATTGGAATACCCCATTTATAATGGACCATACGTCTTCAGTAGATAATTGGGAAGCATTTCTGAACTTCATGTACCCCGAACCGTGTTGAAATTCCTTTGAGCAGAAGGTTACTCCCACCTGATCATTGGGGCGTAAGTGATCTGTAGATTTCTTTACGATTTGGGTGATGGCATCCTTCACCCACCCAACAGGCTCAACATTCTCGGGAATTGGCTTAATTTTGAATTCCATCGTACGCGCTTGTACTTTGAACCTCCTGTTCATCTTAATTAAATCTTTAGCAACAGTAAATTTCTCCATCTTAACTGTAACAATTGAGAACAACTTTAACAGACGTCTGAACAGATTGACAACTGGTCAGCAACTAAAATAGGAAATCATAAAATTTCCTTTTATACCATCGGACCATCAAGTAATTATTATTATTAACCAATCAGCGTTAAGATAAATAAAAGTGGAAAAGTGGTCGTCTGTAAATAATGATTATGTGCGCGTTTGTCATAAGAATCAATGTAAATTTGAAGTTTTGCACTGATTTGTAACATTTTCCCGTTTAATTACACGCAATTCGAGACACAAAGTCAATTTAAATTCGTAATAATAATTATTAAATAAAAACTCTTGTACTCCCCTACTAAATAAATTTATTCATGGATATTCGATGAAGAGGAAACATATCATACACAGTGATTTTAATTCATAAATATGTGAGCATCATAAAAGTATTTTATCAGACCGCAACTTCCGCTGAATACATTCGAAAATGATTCAATACATTTTCAGAATTTAATATTAATAATAATAATAATATTTTGGAAAATCTCCGAATGATTAGATCTCAACGTTACAACGTTAGCGATTCGAATCTGAGGCCCAAATTGCTGTATCTTTTCTAGATTCCGAGATAACTCTCGAAGTAGGATCTCTTAGCGCGATGACTCACATCCTGCCCGATACTCAACGCGATCGCGAAATACTATTTATTTAAAAAAGCTTATGGTCATTGATGGTGATTCCTACTGAAGAACTGCTTGTGGTCATTGTCATTTTTAAAAGAATGGTCTCTGCGGATGGTATGTGTTCATCCGATGAAACTTACCTGAAATTTTTATTTTGGTGATGAAATTAAAAATTTTAATTTGTGACAAAAGATTAGCACGTTCTTTCCTTGAGGATCTGAGACGACTGACAACATCTCGGTGATGGTCTGCTTTTTATACCGTTTCTAAATTTTGATCAGCCAATCGGCGTCGAGATAATTCAATCCATTTCCGAAACACCATTTCGCGAGTAAGATTGTGCATTCATTTACATGTAATCATATGAGAACTTGTTGCAATCCGCGTTTTTCAGCAGATTTGTACACTTTTAAATGGGAACTACGTGTAAATCGAGGCACAAGGTCATTCACGCATTTATGTATCTTAACCACATCCTGCTACAAATAAAATTAACGTTTCTAAATTAGTCTAATAATTCATTCAAGGTAACCCTCAATAACGATTAAAATTATTTCAATCATTTAAAGACTAAAACAATTTTATTTGTTCGCATCATTTATCACCTAACCGCATGCTGTTACAAATATTCTTTTTAATTCAATCACATTCATTCTTAGCACATAGTCCTAAAAACAAAATTAGAAGCATAGGTAATTACACCCATGGCTCTCATCCAGCATTAAACAGGTACCGGATATTGGAAAACAGGTAACTGTTATTTTAAAACAGGTACCGGATATTGGAAAACAGGTAGCTGTTATTTCAAAACAGGTACCGGATATTGGAAAACAGGTAGCTGTGTTATTTTAAAACAGGTACCGGATATTGGAAAACAGGTAGCTGTTATTTCAAAACAGGTACCGGATATTGGAAAACAGGTAGCTGTTATTTCAAAACAGGTACCGGATATTGGAAAACAGGTAGCTGTTATTTTAAAACAGGTAGCAGATATCAAGAAACAGGTAGCAGTTGTCCTGAAACAGGTGGCTGTTATTCCAATACAGGTAGCTGTTATGTTTTACACACATGTTTTCAAACTGATATAAATATTGATTACTCCAGTATTATATACTCATCAAACCCTCTTCTGTATCTCCCTTTCGATATATCTGAATCTTTATCAGGATGATAAACTTTTAACATAAATTGATTACAATTTTAATCATGAGTTGAATATATATATGGATAATATCGTGTCATCAATATTGTAAATTTACAGTTTACAGCAAGTTATTTTTTTTTATCGTAGACCATAAATTAAAACTCGGAGTAAGGAAAGTGGAAAGAGACCGAGGTATTCGTTTTTATCAGCATTACGGAAATGTATAAACCGCAAGCGCTCGCATAAAACAATTTAAAATATTTAAAATCTTTATTATATTAAAATAATGTTTATAATACATTTATCTGAAACCAGGAATTTCTTCTTCAATCTCTGTCACAAAGGTTAGATTACAATCTTCGTTTGTTTGATAAACTTGATTGTTTAAGATAACTTGATAGCTTAGAGGTTCTTGGTACTCCCTCGGGTGGTTCTCCGTAAACACTTTTATATATAACAAAAAAATTTTGTATTTTCCTCCTCTGGCAATTATTTCACAAAGTTCTTCACTAACATCCGTATACAATTTTTCCGTAAACCACTGTTTTGTATTTGATAATGAAATTTTTTATTTTGTTTCCACCGTTTTATACAAATTCATGCCGTCCACCGATGTAAAGTTTATTCTTGTTTCTACTCTAATGTTTTCTTCTTTATTTATCGCTTTACAGAGTAGTGAATTAAATTTATCTGCATATTGATCTAATAAACATTTAAAGGCATCTGGATTTAAAGAGCGGAATCCTTTAAGAACAAGATGCATATTATCAATCACCGGACTAAATTGTATCATGAATGCTGGTAATTTAAGATATTTAATATCTCTTCTTTCATATCCCTTTTTTTGATTTGCTAAGGTTACTCTTAGTACACATTTTTTTTGTATTTCTTCTCACACAAGTTGCACAGGTAGTCGATAATTGAAGATTACTCTTCAAAACTAAAGATTGAATGAGAATCAAAAGAGATAGCTAGTATATGTATTCATTTAATAGACGACGCAATGGTTTTACCTATTGATCTTGTTACTCAATAATGTTTAGTCGTCGTAGTTCATTTTCGATTGATTTAATTTCCAGCTCTACTTGTAAAGAACGGGGCTTATTGTGTAAATAACACAATCTATCAATAATATCGTTTATATTCGCGTAATAAACACCTGCTTTATCACCATATGATATATATTTGTAGCTAGTTGATCTCTCGACGATTTCTACATGTTCTTCTTCTTCTTCTTGTCTTTCTCTATTAATTCTCAGTTTAATAGCTTTTGTTCGGTTGTCAATCTCTTTACCATCCATTATATTATTAGTTCCAAACTGAGAGTTACATAATGACATATCACTGTTTACAAGAGACTGAGTTTTGGCCCTTAGTACGTTTCGTATTTCCTTTATTGATTCTTCATTCAGATTACACTCCACTTCACTCTCATCAACTGAACTAGGATCCTCAAAATTGTCTATCATTGTATTATTATTATTTGTAAAATGTTCGTGTCGCCTGAGATTATTCCGACTGTTATTAAGTTGATTTTTCATACCAACAGATTTAGAAAGAGGTCGTATATTATTCTCAAATACTCGATGATTCTTATTGATTTTATCTTTTAATTCTATTAATGGATTATTCTGATGTCGATGTAATTTCTTATGTCTAAACAAACTCGAATGATGTTTGTATATCAGTCCACATTCCTTACATGTGTACATTTTAATGGTTAAGCCAGTACTGACATCATCATTAACTAATTAAGCTTATATACAAAGGCTTCATTACCCTTATGTTATATTCCTGTAGCACCTGTAGCATAGCTGTAGCATTCCTGTAGCATAGCTGTAGCATAGCTGTAGCATAACTGTAGCATTCCTGTAGCATAGCTGTAGCATAGCTGTAGCATTCCTGTAGCATAGCTATAGCATACCTGTAGCATAGCTGTAGCATTCCTGTAGCATAGCTGTAGCATACCTGTAGCATAGCTGTAGCATTCCTGTAGCATACCTGTAGCATACCTGTAGCATAGTTGTAGCATACCTGTAGCATTCCTGTAGCATAGCTGTAGCATAGCTGTAGCATACCTGTAGCATTCCTGTAGCATACCTGTAGCATACCTGTAGCATAGCTGTAGCATAGCTGTAGCATACCTGTAGCATTCCTGTAGCATACCTGTAGCATAGCTGTAGCATAGCTGTAGCATAGCTGTAGCATAGCTGTAGCATAGCTGTAGCATAGCTGTAGCATACCTGTTGCATTCCTGTAGCATACCTGTAGCATACTGTATCATCTAGCATTTTCCTAACGAGACTCTTTTCCTAACGAGACTCTTTTTCTGAATATCATAATAACCTTATTACAAGGAATGGGGTAATTGTATATGTGCTATTAAAATCTCCTATATAATTGAGTCATGTTTATTATCAGATATTACAAAACTTAATTATTGTATCGTTTTAACAATTTAGTAATGCGTTTATGAATATCTCTTCGAACGTCCAAAAGGTAATATGGAGCTTCATCAAAGTATGTTTTTGTTGATCCATTCTTCTTAAAGTCATCGTAGAAGTGTACCATGAGCTTATCTTCTTCTGTGAGTGGTAAAGGATAAGGAACATATACTAAATTCTTCAAATTAAATCCTAACATTTTCTCCGAAACAATAGACGCAGGATCGTAGCATGTTTCTTCTAATACACACCAAAAGTGAATAGGAATAATAGGTACAGATCCTATATGTAAGGCTCCACATATAATATTTGGATTAACACCAAATCTCCTTGCTTCTTCATAAAATATAAACGCACTAGGTAGACATGCACCTGTTAGATGTTTATTCATTAATTCTTGTGCTATGATGGTATTTATCAGAGAGAGAACCACCTTCTCCTTTGAACTCATTTTACTAACTAATAAAAATTTATGATAATTTTTATATTTAATTAAGATGACAACTCTCCCCTAATACGCATGCGCAATTACAGCCACAAATCTGATCAACTCCTCGCACATCAAAATATTTAATTGTTGAAGAACAATATGTCTATCAAAATGAAATTAGTTCATATGTGTTATAAATGCATACTATTAAAATTGGAATATTTTTTAAGAAGTGTACAATTATTTTTAAGCTGATTCATTAATTTTTTGAATTCCATAGTCGACTATCCGCATCTGATATATTTTTAATGAAATTAATTTCGTATTGATAATCACATACTTGATAAACTCGTATACATTACCTATTTTATAAATTTAACTCAATGTTTTTACTTATTTTGTGAATTTATTCGAGTCATGTGTGATAACAAATTAATCGTAATTTCCAGACCAATTCCTTTATCATTTATTTAGGGGGTCATACAAAATTTGGGGGTTTTTTATCATTGTGGTTAAAATTTGAGGATAGTTGTGGTAACACATCATTAAATACAAAGAAGAAGTGTTGCACCTAATTATTAATTCTATAAAATAAATTAAACGCATTTGTTATAGGTATGCGAAAATGTTGAGAAAATATATTTTTATAATACATTTAATAAAATGTTTTGTAGAGTGTTATCAGTAAGCTTTTTGTTGTTTTTCTTTCGAGCAAATTCGATATGAAATCGCCTAACCGCAAATCGTAATAATTCAATTAGCAAATTAATTAATTAAATCTTATTCATTGAATTATATTAAGTGTAAAGTGTATTACATATTTTTAACCATAATGATTGAAACTGATAAATATTTTCTAGAATAGAGAGTAGTCTAAAAACGAAAAATTAAAAGATTGTGAACACCTTGTAATTATTCTAAATACCTTCTATTTACCAGGAATAAATTAGAGGATGTTTTACATATAGCCCTTTAGGTATTATTATTTGTTTCAATTAGTTTAATGAATTATAAATTATATGTATTATTAGTGTCAG
>CAXAKX010000846.1:0-14032 GCA_963969525.1 Ontholestes murinus
GTCGTCATCGTTTCGGCTCCATCCGGGTGCTGACCCTTCGTCCTATAGTGCCCTCTAGGTAGGCAGGATAAGGCTGTCCTCCTGCCCACGGTCTGGGCCTCTGAGCCTATCCGCCGGCCGGGTGGCGGGCCGCGCCGCCACGTAAGCGGTCCAATTTGCGCAGCCAAGATAGTGGGTGACTTCGCCGCCCTTGGGCTCGAATTGACAATCTGCCTCCACGTGACCTAACTCCCCGCATCGCCTACATGACTCCCTTCTGTCGATAACAGTACATACGTTAGCAGAGTGCCCGTAGCACCTGCACACAAGGTACCGGTTTGTCCCGCCTTAACCGTACCCGACAATTTGCAAAGCCTATCGCTACTTTGCCCAGCTAGCTAGTAGCATTGCTATGGTGGTAATTATTTTGTCTGGAAGGATTAATTAGGTGTGGAGCAGAGGATGTATGAATATCTGCTTGTGATGATTTGATGGGGCGGTTAGGATTGTACCGTAGGTAAATATCGTCTAGCTGCTGGTTGTTCTAAAATGGGGATCCCGAAAACTATATATTGAGGCTTTAGCCACCAATACCACTTTCCGCTTTCCGGCGGTTAATACCGTTTAAATTGTTTATAAATTGCACACTACCTTTTGTCTGCTGTTTGAGCCTTCTTGCGTTCGCCTGGAAGAATATGGTGATTCGCATCATAGGGAATTCCCATGTAAAATTTTCAATTGCAGTTTGTATCTCTATTATTGAACGAAAATTATCAAAATAAAATTAGAATGATTCCTTTATCTACTAAGATTATTTTAGAAGTTTTATTTTTGATTCATCTTTAGTTTTAATCGAAATATAGCTTGAAAAGAAGAAGAAATATTCAATAATAAAATCCTCAAAATAGTAGTTGCTATGAAATGTCAGTGTGTGTCATCTAAATTGATTAAGCCACAAACAAAAAATTCACTTTAAAATAAGTGCTTACACCACAAAAGAAAAAGTTCAGATCATCAAATTGTTATTTAGTATAAATTTTAAAACCTGTCCAGTGCTGTGTCCATCAACAATTATTAGAATTGATTAGAAATTTGAGGATAATGGTTGTGTTGTATGAACATATTGTTAGGAATAAAGGGAGGAAGAAGAAACTGTAAAAAATGCGTTGCAAGGGTAACAGTACATCTAACATCAAGTGTAAGCTTATAGTTACCGACCCTATAAAAGCCAAACTCATAAAGAACTGAGCAGTGGATCCTGATTCAAGATCTAAATTTTGTGTGTGTTTAACAGATGAATGTACTTTCTATTTGGTGTCTGAAAATAACGAACAAAATAATCGTCAATGGTCTCAAAACATTCTTCATATTGTAAGATCAAGAAACGAATATCCACAAAATCTTAATGTATGGGCATGAATTTTAAAAAGTTAGTTTTAGCGTTGTTAGTTTTATTTTTATTGAAAGCAAATTAAAGTAATTATCGGTTTCACTTTACGCTTACTCTTTACATAAGCATTATTTCTAAATTTGGAATAGTATAATAATTATAATTTAACTGGATGCGGTTTTGAAATTTTGTACAAAATAAATGAGAAATACTAAATGAGTTCATACTTCATACTCATTTAGTATTTCTCATTTATTTTGTGAGTAATGAGTTTTATTCTGTTTCGCGCAATTGTACCTTTGAGTTAACTCGTTTCAAAAAGAATAATGAATTTTGAACCAGCCATCTGTAATTTTAGATGCTATACACTGACTTTTCAAAGCACTGAACTTTCCTTCTGTGTTGTAATCACTCATTTTGAATTTAATTATTTATTTGTGGGTTATACAATTTAGATTACAAGCACTGACTTTTCACAGCAACTACTATTTGAGGATCTTATTATCAAATAATTGCTTACACATTTTAAGGTATATTTTGAGTAAATATGAAGATTAAACAAATATAAAACCTTCAAAATATCTTTAGTAGGTAAATGAATCATTTTAATTTTATTCTGATCATTTTCATTCAATAATAGAGATACAAACTGCAATTGAAAATTTTAGATGGGAATTCCCTATGATGCGTCTTCAAACGGGACACACGATATATATATATATATATATATATATATATATATATATATATATATATATATATACGCATCATAGGGAATTCCCATCTAAAATTTATATATATATATATATATATATATATATATATATATATATATATATATATATATAACAAACAAAAAACACTTAGTTTCGACGTTTTAGTGCCATTATCAAGTGAAGCAAATTAACAATTGCATGAAAAAATGGCTAGCTAGTTGGCCTTATTTAAAATCTAATACAACGAATTATTAGAGTCGCATTTAGAGCCAGTTGTAAATTGTCAAACATTTTATTTGAGACAAAAAATAAAATCAGTCCCTTAAACAAACAGGTGTCGCAAACTGGTCGCAATTTTGAAACTAGATTTTCTGAACATTTCCGGGCATTTAGTTTTAAATCAAAATGTTACAATTGTATATTACTGTACAAAGCTTAATCTCCTCGAAGCGACAGAAATTTTCAAAAGAAGTAATAATCCCCACCTTAATCTGCTTAACAAGCAAACAGATTTAATGTATACGCCACTTTTAAAAATCTATAATCCGTTAACGACACATAATTCTAACCCTACCTAACCGATAATATTTACGTCCCAGTCTTTAATTTTTTTTCTATTTCTACGCATAAAAAGGAAATTAAATTATCTAAATCATTTTTCTCTATTTCTAGTTTAAATTGCAATTGATATTGATACCTCTTGTCATAGCTGCTATGGCATAAATTATGCAAAATGTCTAGTAAGTGGTAATTATAAATAATAATTGACATCTTAATTGACTTCTGTCAAAAAGTTTAAATTATCATGGAAGTGTTATCTCTACAAGAGAAAATTCTTTTTTTATGGAGAAGCAGAATTAAAAAATTATTCAGGAGTTTCATTTCATTCATTGGTTGGCGCTTTGTACGTGGGCAAATTATGATGAATAATAACTTTTTTCTTAAAGTTTTATTTTCTGATGAATGTTCATTTACCAATTATTCTGTATTCTGTGTTGTTGTTTTAAGATTGTGTTTTGTTTAATTTACGTTTTATACCATCAGCTATGACAAACTTTATCAATATCAAACGCAATTTAAGCTAGAAATAGTACATCTTAAAGAAAGTTGATTTAGATAATTTAACTTTCTTTTTACACGTAGAAATAGAAAACTTTGATAACAGTGGCCGTTTTTGAGTTAAAAGCAAAAGTATTAGTCTTTGATTTCAATTGTAACAAACAAAAATCCAAAAATCCTCCAAAAAATCTGAGTCGGTGATGACAATTGAAAAACGAATTGAGCTGTAAACTTACCTATATCGTTTAAACAAAGTTTTTTTTAATTTAGAAAAATAGTTTTTTATATTATTTTAGAAAAAAAATTAACTAATTTTTTTTACAAAAAATTAAACTTTTTACATGTATGAAAACCAGAAAATTAGTTAACCTTGATGTACCATAAGAGATAGACACAACCTTCTATGAATAGTGGCTTCCTAAAACTTTAGAAATTGCTAAGTAGTTTGTGTATAGAAAGATGAGAAATTTAATTTTGTATTTATTGTTATTAATTTTCCTCCCAGAAGAGTTTAAACATTTAAGAACTTGCTGCAAATTTTACAATTTCTAATTTCTTCAAAACAAAATGTAATCTAAATTGGTTTTGGTGGTAAATTTAATACAAAAAGTATAGAAAATATACGATACTTCTTCTACTCTCTTGATGGAATCAAATTTTCAAATTAGGAGAAGTAAAACTCTTGTTATGTTCCATTTCTTTATTTTCAGATAACTGACACGTGTTTCGGTCCTTGCGGATCATTATCAAAGTTAAAACTATAGTCATGTTTTAACTTTGATAATGATCCGCAAGGACCGAAACACGTGTCAGTTATCTGAAAATAAAGAAATGGAACATAACAAGAGTTTTACTTCTCCTAATTTGTATAGAAAATCATTTTAATTACAACTAAAAAAAACTAAAAAAAACACTTCTCTGACTAGTTTTAGCATAGGATTTGGCTTATTCAGCAGTCCGTTAGAGTTGTCTGGCTACAAATTTAGCTAATTTTGGAGTCGAAAAAACTGACGATGGGTCTGGGTGGTCTCAGTATGTATTTTTGGTAGACCGTATAGTTGCGCGGAATTAAAAATTGTTTGATTGTTCATATTTTGTTGATATTCTGTCTTGTTTAGGACTACTGTGGCGTTTCTGTGGTCATATGTGATGAACGTCTAATAGAAAATTTGAAAGAAGAAATGAATTTAGGTTGATGTAATTAACATTAAATTAGCAAAAATAATTAAATAATTTAACACTGAAGTTTATAACCATCTGCAGACACGTGTTTCCATCTTTCGATCTCTTCAGTACAGCTTTATTATAAAATTGATTTTAAATACAAATAAAAACATTTACTAAAATAAATATAATAAAATGTAAATAACTTACTTCCTAATTAATCATACCATAGTCACTCACAAACTATTTAACGTACATTCAACCATTTTTAGTTTATTTTATAGAAATAAATATGTTTAAACTAGTGTTGGTTTAATAGCCTTGCTATTTATAACACGCAAATTACTTTTGTATTATTCAATGTCTGTCGGGGTATTAGCCAGAGAAGTAATTGTTTCAAAAGTGATTTGTTTTTGTAGTCTTATTCTGACTAATTTGTTGTAGATTTACGAAATATTTTCGTACTTTTTCTAATTATTAGTTAATTTTCTACAACGTAAAGGACTTTATTACATTTTTATGATCCAACTAATAAACACCAAAAACGATCCAAATAACAATTCAGTGCTCCAAATCAATCATTCCGGAAAAAAATACATTTAACTACTTCTTCTACTGGTTCAGATACATTGACGACGTATTTTGCATATGGAAAGGCACAGACATCTGGATTCATTTCTTAATTTTCTAAGTACAATGATCACAAATATACAATTTATATGATAGAAAATAATGACCCACTCAACTTTCTGGATTTAACGCTATCAAGACCCACTAAATTATTCAATATAGAAAATCAACAACTACAGACAGTACAATACCCGCCGATTTACACCAATCTGGACAAATCAAACTCTCAACCTTTTCGTTTAATCAACATACCAGCAGCAGCTACAGATTACAATAGAGAATTGATTATTATTTATTAAATCACAATAAGTAATGGATACAACAAACCCACAGTTGACAAAATTTTAAAAAGAAAATTGAGAAAAATAAACTTTTATACCAAGGGACTACAGCTACCCAGGATTTTAAATATGCAACCATACTATATACAACAGGCATGTGCAACTTCATCAAGACCGCGGGCCGGAAAACAAATTCAACCTAAAATCGCGGGATGTACCTTTTATTTGAACTTATAAGGAACGGAGAGATTCGTAGTTTGATTTAAGGAAATGATATTATATTTATTACGTAGGGAGTCCGAAGTGGTTCAGGTAAAACCCTCTTGACACAGATGGCCAATCCGTAGCCTCGAGCACGGTCGCGCACATGCCCAGATTTCGTCTTGAATTATAGACTATATTTATTACGTTTTAACATTAAAAAAAATGTAAAAAATAACAACACATATGTGCATGTATGTAGTCATTTATTAGAACTGGCTTCCAGAAAATAGATTAGAATTAACAAGTACAAACATATTTAATGGGAAGACTGTGCATTCATATTTTTCACCAAATAATCAATATTTGGTGAAATATCGAATGTCGCAACACGCAGAGTGTTCTCCAAATGTGAGTCTTTTAATCTTGTACATGTTTTTGATTTAACAAACTCCATTCTCGAAAATACCTGCTCATATTTGTATGTACTTCCAAATAATGACTTTTTTCTGAGCCCAAGATGCGAGATTTGTAAATTTATTGGTTGGTAAATATTTTTTATATAAATCGGTTAACGGCGTGTCTCTAAATATCGCCTTAAGATCGGATTTTTTTTTGCATTCAATGAGTTCCATTTGCAATGAAAATGGAGCTTCTTCTATTTCTGGTGTTAAATTCATCTCTTAAAAATTGTAACTCGTTTGCAAACGTTTCGAAGTTAGCACGATCTTTATGATTTGCAAGAGTGGGAAAATGGTAGGTATTCCCTGTTTGGAGCTGATTTTCCCAAAGTCTTAATTCATTTTGGGATGACGTGACGTGACCATACAGTTCATGAACAAGTTGTTCTTGGGTTTGCTTTGTATTTAATTCATTCATATGACTTGTTACATCAACGAGAAACGCAAGATCGCAGACCCGATTTGTGTTCTTTAGCTCTTGTACATGTTTTTCTTCCATATCCATAAAAACAAATACCTCATCTTTCAAATCATAAAATCGTTTTAACATTTTTGCTTTACTTAACCAGCGCACTTCACAATAAAATGTCAGATTTTTAAATTCAGAGTGCAGTTCTTCCAAAAATGTTTGGAACTGGCGGTGGTGAAGTGCTCTTTATTTAATGAAATTTATGCAAGAAACTACTTTTTTCATTACATGTGTAAATTTGATCGATTTTGCACACAAATTTTGTTGATGTAAAATGCAGTGAAATACACTCAGAACTTCAGTGTCAATATTCCTACTACATAGTTCCAATTTAATTCTATTAACAACTCCTAAATTAGAACCAACCATAGCTGGAGCACCATCAGTAGAAATTCCACGTAGATTCTTCTATTTAAGCTTAAATTGATCAAAAACTGCTTTTCCTTCTTTGAAAATGTTTTCTCCTCGTGTGGTATCCTTTATAGGTCGAAGAGCCAGCAATTCTTCCATGTAATTAAATTTGATATCAACTCCGCGAATAAAAATAATATATTTCATTTAGTATGAAAGTATTACCTTTTCTACAATTTTTCATTATTTTATAGTAATCTTGTGGCACATACAGTAAATGATTTCTTTTCAACGACATTTCTATAAAGCTAAAATCTCTGTCATTAGGTAAAAATAAATGACCTGATATTAAAAATTTGGGGTCTATGATTTCCACATAATTTTGATACAATGATATGTTTTTCACTTTTTTAAGGTGTCTGCAGAGGCATGAATCCACTTCTTGGGAACCTCTAGAAGCTTTTGTTTCATCCCAAGCGTACATGTATACATTATCGTTGTGGAAATTGTGAATGCCTAAATTTAAAATATACATGTTACATTTATCGGGTACAAGATAGCCATGACGGTGGTAAAGAACCGGCTAGAAGAAGAGGTGGAAGAAAAAGGGATATTGCCGGAAACGCAAGGCGGATTTAGGAAGGGAAGGGGAACGCGAGATCAAATCTTTACGCTTGCTAGGGTGGTTGAGAGGATGTTAGAGGAAAAAAAGAGTGTGTATGCGGTGTTTGTTGACCTGAAAGCGGCGTATGACTCTGTGCCTAGAGAAAAATTGATGGAGTGTCTGAAGAGGAGAGGTGTGAGTAGTGTGACAGTTGAATGGGTGAGAAGGGTGTATGAAGAGACATGGATGAAAGCAAAAGTGGGCGAAAATATGTCAGACAATATTAGGATGTGGAAGGGGGTAAGACAAGGATGTCCGCTTAGCCCTTTATTATTTAATATATATATAAGTGAGCTTGAGGAGGTTCTGAGAAAAGGGCAGGCGGGCGGGATAGTGATTGGGAGAATGAAATTATGGATGCTGGCGTATGCTGATGATGTAGTGTTACTGGCGCGAGAATGGGGAGAAATGAAAGATATGTTAGGAAGAGTGGGGTTTGTGCGTGAATGTGAAAAAAACAAAATGGATGAAGTTTAGGAATAGAGGAAGAGAAGGAAGAGTGGAAGAGTTGAAATGGAAAGGAGAAGTGATTGAGAGAGTGAAAGAATTTAAATATCTGGGATTTGTATTTACTAGTGGTGGGGGATACGTGGAGCACGTCAAATACTTGCAACAGAAAGCAAGGAAGGCATGGTAAAAAAGAGGTGGGGAAATCTGTTAGAGGGAAACTTCCTAATGACGTGCAAACTGTGGGATGCGTGCGTGAAGCC
Source organism: Ontholestes murinus (assembly GCA_963969525.1). Classification (NCBI taxonomy): domain Eukaryota; kingdom Metazoa; phylum Arthropoda; class Insecta; order Coleoptera; family Staphylinidae; genus Ontholestes; species Ontholestes murinus. The sequence goes on from CAXAKX010000846.1 coordinate 8,076, forward strand.
GATATTGATGTATGGTGTGGAAACATGGGGAATGAAAGAGTATGAATGTATTGAGAGAGAGCAAACGACGTTCTTGAAGCAGCTACTAGGAGTGGAAAGATCAACTCCTAGGTATATTCTGCTTCAGGAATCAAATAGGCATAGTATGCATGTAGGGACAATGGAAAGAGTGTCTAGGTATGAGATGAATGTGAGTACATGGAATAGTGAGAGGTTAGTAAGAGAGGTATGGAAAACTTGTTTGGGGGTAAGAGAGTGTAAATGGAGATTAGAAAGAAAAAAGATGTATGAAAGAGCGGGAGTGGCAGAAACGGTAGTGAACGATTGGCTGGAACAGGGAGTGAATGTGTCGGCTTGGATGAGGGAAAAATGGTTGGAAGTGGAAGTGCAAGAGCGACAAGAGTGTATTCGAAGGAGTGAGTACAACCCAATGTATGGAAGTTGGCAAGTGCATGGCAGGGTGCCAGAGTACCTATTGAAGACAGAGTGGGAAAGGTCCAAGAAAGTTACTCTGGCAAGGGCTAGATGTGGATCGGACGAGAATGGAAGGAAGGTATGGATGGGGGAAAGGTATGGCAGGTGTGCGTTGTGTGAGATTGGAAGGGACACATGGAGCCATCTAGGCCAAGAGTGCAAGGAGGTGCGTGATGAATGGATAGGGGGAATAAAACGAATAGGTGAGTGGATGAGAGAGGATGGCGCGGGCGTAGAGATTGTGATAAGAGTGGGACGGGAAAAAAAATCCGAAGAAAGGGGGTCTGAGTCAAGGGGGCTTTTAATAGTATTAATTAAGTATATATTAAGTATGTAATATTATTATGTGTTTAAGGATGCCAATAAAGGTCTTTTTTTTTACATTTATCGTCCTTCGCTTAAATTGTGTAAAAATAATTTTTACAAACAGAAACTTTGCCTTGAATTTAACCAGTACGTAAAACTCTCATTTCTATATGAACCTTTTCTGTTTCTCCGACGCTCTTCTTTTTAAAGTACAGTTCGGTCTCTTCGTATTGCAATATATTTTGCTTATTAAAGTCTCCTAAGATCCAAAACATTTCAAAAATACGTTTTCTTTCTGTTTCTTTAATTTTTTTAAGCAGTCTTTTCGACATGATGGCAGGTATAATTTTTCCCGTTTGTGTATAGTATCTTTTCCCCGAATTTCGTTTAATTTTACAAAGTTTCTGAATATAAGTATCACTTCTGTTTTCTCTGAATCCTTCTCTGAAGCTGTTGTTTTGTAAATTCTCATTCTCAATTAGTTCCTCTTCCTCTGTTGAAGAATGAAGTTCTAAAAGTCTCTATCTTTTCTATATTTGTTGTCACTTTGAGAATCAAGGAATCTTGTGATTTTATTTTAAAATTTAATTCAATATTATAATGTAATTTAAATTACCTTCAGCACTGCTCTCAAGATTTTGGGCCGCACTATTTGGCATTATCAATGAAAAGTGGACTTAGGTCACTTTCAAAATTAAATTTTCAATATTTATATTATTATGAAAATATATGTGGTACAAAATATTCAAATGTATTAAATATATTTCAATTCCGATTTATTTTTTTGACAATTCAGCATAAGTTATAAATGTCACCACAGTTAACTTGAAAAAAGATAAAAATGGACATGGGCCACTTTCAAAATAAACGGCTCATATATATATACAGGGTTATTCACGCTATACGGCACGGAATATTGTCCCAAAAACCCTAAAAGTATCAAAGTTGTGTTTTTTTAATGAAACACCCTGTATTTTATTGCATTTTTGGATCCGTCTATAAAAATAAGTATGTGTTTTAATAAGGTTTTTATTACATAAACCTTAAGGTTTTTGAATTAATTTGAATTTTGTAAAAATGTAACCTAATTTTCATGTTTCAAATACTTCAAAAATAATAAAGTTATCCATACCAAATTTACACTGAAGTGTAACAATAGATCATATTTTATTTTCCAAGTATAATAAACTTGACATCTTATGCCGGGTGTAAAAAAATTGGAATTAAACAAATGAGAACTTTAAATGACTATAACTTCATTTATTTAAATGGAACGCTATATTTATTAATTTATTAGCAAATGCACGTTTTAATTACCTATCGAATGGTGTTTAAATCTTAAGTGTTAAGTCTTCTCCTTTTTACAGAAAACGCCAAAATATTGTTTATTGCACCGTTTTAGTACTTTTAAAGTAAAAATTTTAATGTATCTAGTTTTCTATCGTATTTAAAAACGTCAGATAATTAATTTAGTCTGTTACTTTAGTTTAAAAATGATGTCTTTTGTTATAGTTGTGTTATTTTGCGTTTTTGTGTTAGATCGTTAGTAATCGTTATTGTTTGAATATGGTGGTTGTATGTCATAGTTAAAAATGCAAATTTACACAGATTTTCTTATACTGAGGTTTTTATAACTGACACTTCCAATTTCTTTAAACTGATTTAATAGTCTCTCAAAAATGGCTGGCTTAGGGTGATTTCTTTCGGGAAACCTTTAAGTATAAACTCGACAATCCCATAAACAATTTTGATGACATTCTCCAAGCATAAAAATAATGCCGATAACCCCTTATTTTGAGTAAATCTTCATTTTTTACCAAAAAATACAACAGCGATGTTCAAACAATAACGATTACTAACGATCTAACACAAAAATGCAAAATAAGACAACTATAACAAAAGACAGGCTTTTTAAACTAAAATGACAGACTAAATTAATTATCTGACGTTTTTAAATATCATAGAAAACTAGATACATTCAAATGTTTACTAAAAAAGTACTAAAACGGTGCAATAAACAATATTTTGGCGTTTTCTGTAAAAACGAGAAGACTTAACACTTAAGGTTTAAATATCATTCGAAAGGTAATTAAAACGTGCATTTGCTGATAAATTAATAAATATAGCGTTCCATTTAAATAAATGAAGTTATAGCCATTTAAAGTTCTCATTTGTTTAATTCCAATTTTTTTACACCCGGTATAAGATGTCAAGTTTATTATACTTGGAAAATAAAATATGATCTATTGTTACATTTCAGTGTAAATTTGGTATGCATAACTTAATTATTTTTTAAGTATTTGAAACATGAAAATTAGGTTACATTTTTACAAAATTCAAATTATTTCAAAAACGGTAAGGTTTATGTAATAATAACCTTATTAAAACACACACTTATTTTTATCGAAGGATCCAAAAATGCAATAAAATACAGGGTGTTTCATTAAAAAAAAACACAACTTTGATACTTTTAGGGCTTTTGGGACACCCTGTATATTATGAAAGTAATTTTAAAATGTAGCCCTAATAGACCCCCATATATCCCCAAAGTGATTCTTTTTGAAAGTCACGTATTTTGGCCACAATATTCCGTGCCGTATAGCGTGAATAACCCTGTATATGTACATTGTCAATGTTCGGCTTTAATCTTCGAATTTGCAAGTTTTGATGGTTCTGAAAAGAACCGATTTGCAACGTTTCGACCAAGTCGCATTGGTCTTCTTCAGGCGGTGTTCGATAGGGATATACATATATATATATGTATATATATATATATATATATATATATATATAAGGTTGTCCGGAAAGTTCGTGCCGATTTTCAGTAGGTAGCATGAGAAGAGACCTGAATATAGTATACTTACTGAAAACAAATGACATGTGTACATATTCTAAAAGAGATAACTTCAGGCTATATTTTGAAAAAAGTTTGATTAAGATTCGTTAATTTTTATCAGTTTTATACGCCTTAGAGTATGGCAGCAAATAAAGTGCATTATAGTCATTTAATGCTTTCCTTTTTCCGAAAGAACAAAAATACCACACAAGCGCCAAATAAGATATGCGCTGTTTATGGTGAAGATGCTGTAGCCGAAAGAACTCTGCAGAAGTGGTTTGCTCTGTTCAAAGCTAGAAATTTTGACCTTGAAGATCAAGAACGCTCGGTCAGGCCTTCCACCACTGACGACGATATGATTAAAGCAGAAATAAAGAATAATCCACACTCTACATTACGTCAAATAGTAGGAATGCTAAATAAATCAAAATCAACCATCCACGACCATATTATGAAGCTTTGCTACGTAAATCGTCTAGATGTATGGGTTCCGCATGACTTAACGGAGAAAAATCTGTTAGATCGCATCTCCATTTGTGACATGCTTTACAAACGCAATGAGGAGATACCATTTCTGAAGCAATTAGTGACGGGGGATGAAAAATTGATAATTTATAAAAACCTTCACCGTGAAAGGTCTTGGGAAAAGAGTGATGAATCACCTTTAGTCACCCCGAAAGCCGGTCTTCATTCGAAGAAGGTAATGCTCTGTGCCTGGAGGGATTGGAAAGGAATCCTTTATTATGAGCTTTGACCAAATAATGAAAGAATAAATTTGGAAAAGTATTGCTCTCAGTTAGAGAAATTGAAGACAGTAATTGAACAAAAACGTCCAGAAATAGCGAATCGGAAGAGCGTCGTCTTTCATCAGGACAATGCCCGACCTCACGTGTCTTTGACAACTCAACAAAAATTATTGGAGTTTGGTTGGGATGTTTTACATCATCCACCGTATTCGCCAGACTTCGTGCCCTCAGATTTACACCTTTTCCGATTATTACAAAATTCCCTTAATGGGTAAAATTTCAACTCTTTGGTTGAAGTAAAAACTTATTTAGACAATTTTTTTGCCAAAAAAAGTGACAGGTTCTGGAAGGACGGAATTCTCAAGTTGCATAGAAGATGGAGAAAGGTTGTGGATCAGAATGATACATATATAATTTAATAAATATACAGCAAAACTTAAATGAGCTGCGTTTCAATTTTCCTTAAAAATCGGCACGAACTTTCCGGACAACCCAATATATATATATATATATATATATATATATATATATATATATATTATTCCAAAAACCTTAAGGTTTAGGTATTAAAAACCTTATTAAAACACACTCTTATTTTGATCAAATTTTGATTGATAATTTTTGATTAAAAACACACAACCTTGATACTTTTAGGGTTTTTGGGACACCCTGTATATTATAAAATTAATTTTAGACCCCCATATAGCACCAAAGTGAAAGTTTTTGATAGTCACGTATTTTAGCCACACGAAATATTGTGGGTTTTTAAATCAAATTGTCTTTCAAGTAGTATTTTTTCAGCTTTTATTGAATGAACCAATAAAATAATATTTTAGTTTTTAAGTGGTGCTACTACTGTTTTCTATATTTCCTGTTAATCACTAATGTCCATAATAACATAAATGATGTATTATATTGTTTTATTCTTGGTTGATGTGTTTGAAATTTCTTTAAAAATTCCCCACATACATTTTATTTTATTATCTGAATTTTTAATTTTTTTATCATATATCTCATAACGTGAAATTCGTATTAGCCTATCATATTCTTGTTTTTTTACCTTATATAGCTCTTTACAATGATTATTATACTGTGACAATACAAACAAAATATCTAATTCACCCTTGCAGTCCCTGATTTGGAAATTTGTATACCAAACCCCATTTTTCCGATTGTTATTCTTGATGCATTTTATTGGAAATTTTTATTGAATATTTCAATAAATTCACTATTGAACATTTCCCACTGTTTATTTACATCAGAAGATTTAATGTTATATACAAATCCCCAATCACATTGACCTAACGCAAACAAAAATCTTTCCTTGTTTACTTCACCAAAAACTCGACGATATTGGTAGTTATTAATAATAAATTTCATTCAAATCGAATAAAACGTTCAATTGTTATAAACAAAAGAAATAAAATATTTTGGAACTTTGAAGACAAATTCCGGCTTAATCGTAAACTTCAATCCCTACAAATCACAGCTCCTAATCCCTTACCATCACGCCAACAATTCCCCTCACAAAGTCCATATTTCCCAAACTATGATCTCTTCCGCAGTTTTTGTAAAATACCTGGGCATAACCATAG
>CAXAKX010000847.1:0-33087 GCA_963969525.1 Ontholestes murinus
ATACAGGGTGGGCCAAATAATACCTACCAATGTTAAATGAGTTTTTCTACTGTTGTCAACGATCAATTGTTATGGCGCAGCGTAAATATCGGCAATATTTTAACTCATCAGATCAGCCTCCATTAGGAGACAGTAATTTTTGTAGGAGATTTCAACTGCCCCACTTTTTCTTCCAGCCATAACACATGTTTTAATAAATCATGCGTTATTTTAAATTTTTGTAATTTTCTAGGCCTTTAGCAATATAATGCTAGGCCTTTAGCAATATAATGCAAACAAACTCAATATTGACTCGTACACTCTTTCACGGTTTACTGATGTTGATCAAGCTTTGGAAGAATTTTATAATATTTTAAATAATGCAGTTCTGCAGTATATTCTAACTTTTAAATTGCAACAAAAAATTAAATACCCACCATGGTATAATTCAGAAATTATTAAGCTTATTCAAGAAAAAACTTAATAAGAAAAAACTTAAACATGATTTTTCAGCGAACTCAACAAAGTTTAATAACTCATCGCAATTATATATCTTCTATTGAAAATCAAATTATGTTTAACTCTAAAAAATAAACAGACCTAGGATTCCGACAACGCTGATATATGATGATAAGCATCGTGATAATTCTCATCACATGGTAAATGGCTTTCGTAAATTCTTTGAATCTGTACATCCCTTTTCATCTAGTAATATTAAGCCTGCTGATGTCAGCTATATATCTAACTTTACATTTTCTCCTATTTGAACAGCTACAGTACTAAAAATTCTTAAATGCTTCCAAATAATATTTCCGCTGGTGATGATAAGTTACTTGCATTCCTTTTAAAGGATTGTGCAGTCCTCTTGCCAGAACCACTTGCCATGCTATTAAATTTGTCAATAAATACTTGTAAATTTCCAAAAAAAAAATGAAAATTGCATACATTTGTCAATACCAAAATTATCTTCCCCGGTGGTAAACGTTATCTTACCCAGTGGTAAACGTTACCAATTTTGCCTCATATTGTAATCCATCATAAAGGGATGTTTCTAACACAGCGATTTACTAATCCAATGCTTTAGGTAGATTATTTTGTTAATAATTCCTTTCTTACAATTGGTGGTGTCCATAAAAGAACATAACTTCTTTTTTAAATGTGTTATTTTGTTTATATAAAGTATTATACGTACCACCAATAAATTCATTAGTTATTGATTAGTTATCTATCTAGACTTGTCAAAAGTGTTTGATCATAACATTCTTTTGTAGAAGTTGTGTAATTTTGGTTTTTGAAAATCAGCTAATTTATTAATGTATTCTTATCTGATTGAGCGCGAGTCATATGTCACTATTAACAGCATCAAATCTTGTTTTTACTTTCCAATATCAGAAGTACCATGAGGTTCAACCTTAGGACCTTTGTAGTTTAATATTTTTATTAATGACCTCTCTGAAAAAATAGATTTTACGCATCTTTTTTATGCAGATAATGTTAAAATTTATTCTGAAGTCATGAACAGAATGATTGTCAACTACTACAAAATAACTTAGAAACAATTTCTGATGGGTGGATTTGAACATTGAGAAGTGCAAATATATGTCATTTAAATTTAAAATACGAAAACATTTCGTGAATCTACAACAATGAGTCTTACTAAGACTACACAACAAATTAATTTGAAACAACTACTTCTCTAGCTAATACTTCGACAGACATTGAATAATACAAATTAATTTGCGTGTTACAAATAGTACAACTATCAAAGCAACACTAATTTGAATGAAATTATTTCTGTTGAATAAACTAATAAATGATAAAATGTACTTTAGATTGTTTAAATGTAACTATAACATGAAAAATTATGAAAAATGAATTTAAACTGATTTCATTAAATTAAATTAGCAAAAGCAATTAAAAAATCTAGCATTCAAGTTTATAATCATCTGTAGACACGTGTTTCGAACTTTCGCTCTCTTCAGTACAGCTTTATTATAAAATTGATTTTAAATACAAATAAAAACATTTACTAAAATAAATATAATGAAATCTGATTATAAATATAATGAAATATAAATAACTTACTCAGATATGTACGGCAACTGACACAAGAATGAAATATAATCGACTGAAGGTCTGAATTTATACCTGAGGTGGATTAGTGAATTCTACAGAAATCATTACGTTCGGGATTAAGGAAAAATACCCACTTGGAGCATAATTGAATAATAAAATGTATTAAAATCCTTTAGTTCGTTGTAGAAAATTAAATAATAAATTTAAAATACGAATTTTCTACAACGAACTAAAGGATTTTAATACATTTTAATATGTCATTTATTTATTTATTTATTATTTATTTATTATTTGCTTTGTTTCTCTTCATAAGATAATCAGAAATACATACCATTATAAATAATATAAATAATATAACTAAAATTTTAATTGAAGAGACCCGGGCGGAGTTCATTTCTTCAAAATGTTCTTCCACTCTGACCCATTTAGCCTATTCTCATGAAGAATCTTCGTTGGGGAAATCAAATTCTACTTTATTCAATTATTGCATAAACAACACCCTAATACAAAATTTAACAGTTTTTAACCATCTTTGTGTATATTTTTATTGTGAATTGTTATCTAACAAATATGTTGAGACTGTTGTTAATGATGCTTTCAAATGTCTTGGCTTTATTTGTCGGAATTCGTCAAATTTCCAAAATCCATATATATTGAAAACCATTTATTAAGCATATGTGCGTTCCAACTTGGTGTATACTTCATTGATATGGTATCCCCAAAATAGGCAACAGTCCCTACTTCTGGAAAGTGTTCAATGAAAATTTTTAAAATTTTTTGTAATTTCCTTAGTATTTATATTAGATAGACACTATACTAAAAGCTTTAGTTAGATCAGTGTATATGACATCGGTTTGATAACCATTTTCAAGATTGCAAGAGACATCATCAACAAAATTTAATTTAAGTTCGTAGTTGTCGATTTGCCTTTGATTACTTGATATTTTGGGTTTAACATGTTGTGAAATATATAATTAATAATTATTTCAAATATTTTTGAAAAATTAGAAATTACATATATGCTGCGGCAATGTAGTATTACATATATTATATTATATATTATTAATCTCATTCTTTTTGTGAATATGCATTACTTTTGGACGTTTCTAGCAATTAGGATAAGTGCAGTCAGCGTTAGAAAGTAAAGAAAAATTAAAAATTGGACAAATATTCCCTTTTGTTTGAGGAAGGTTACATGCAAATTATAATGTAGGATGATAATGATCCTCGTTAACTAAACAATTATTTAAGTGATTGTCAATACATTTAAACGGGTTATAATGCAATATTAAATCAGAAGCCTGTGTGATGAATTAAGAATATGAAAGTGACATATAATGTGCAAAATTGAACATTATTACACATTTATATACATTGGTTGCGTGAATACTGAGGAATGTTAAATGTACATGCAATAAGATTATAGTTGTCAGATATAGTTTAGCAGTATTTAGTATTATTTGAGCGTTTAAGTTATTCTTAAAAATAACTTTCGGGACAGCGCATTAGGTCGTTTCAACCTAATAGGAAGAGTATTATATGGTCAACTGTTTTCACATATTCTTCGCGATTATAAATTCTATTAAAATTTATAATATTACAATTTTGGTGCCATTGTTCGTCTACTCCTTCCAAAATTTTATCAATTATTTCTTCTTTTTTTAAAGATTTTAATTCAATACAAAAGATGCTAGCGCATATATTACTATAGATGCTATTACACATAAAACACTTTATCGAATTAATTCATATTAGAAGAAAATTACATATAATTTAAAAATACGAAAACATTTCATAAATCCATGACACAATAAGCCTTATTATGACCAAAACAAATCACTTATTGAAACAACTACTTCTATGGCTAAAACCTCACCAGAAATTTAATTATTCGAAAGTAATTTGCGCGTTACAATAGCATAACTATCAAAGCTAATTTGAAAGTACATATTTGTGACAAATAAATGACAGAATGTTTGTACTGTAGCAATAATGTATTGCCAAATTTAGTAACACAACTATACCGTATGTCTCAGATGATCCCGTATCATTTTTATCTCATACAGTGCATTAATATAAGAAATGTATTTGTTTATTACAATTGTTGGCAAAACCTGTGGTATATTTGTTGTCCATGATTGATTTTTTATGTTCTTTGAGTATTACCTTAAATGTTTGGCCAATGTAAATTTCATCGCATTGTCCACAATGGATCTCATATATACCACATTTTTTACATTGTCAATATTTGTTTTGTTATTAATATTTTGCCAATATTTAATGGGTTAAAGCAAATAATATTGAATTCATTTCCTTTAAAACAGTTCCTAATTTCATTGACGAATCCGATTTTAAACCGTTTATTAGATTGTTGTTTATTGGATTTTTGTTTTTTCTTTTTCAATACGTTATCTATTAACGTATATATTATTATAACCGTTGTTTGTCGCTATAGTTTTTATAACGTTTATATCATCAGAGTAGTTCTTTTTATTTACTGGAATATTTATTAGTCTGTGCGTGAAATTTACAATATTTGATTTGGTTTGGGTGATTTGAATTTTCCGGCATGACTGTATCTGTGAATGTTTCCTTTCTGTAAATTTTAAATTATATATTGCTATTTTGTGATTTCATTATAGTTAGATCTAAAAAGTTAAGACTATTATTATGTTCGTATTCTGAGTTTAATTTAATATTTTCATGTATTGAATTTAGATATGTTTCAAAAGGATTTAGTTGTCGTATGGTATCCAAATGCAAATGATGACAACTAAATACTTAATGTGTTTTATGTGATGTGTTGACAGCTAATTGCTATGTAATCCATACATACGTAGCTCAAAAAATATATTAGTTGATTGCATATTATTAAAAATATATTTTTTTCAAAATTTACGTAAAGTGAAATTGGGGATCCCATTGGTAGACCATTATTCTGAGTGTATATTTTATTGTTAAATTAGAAGTAATTTTGTTTGTGACATAGATTGCTGAGCTCCATCATTTCTATTTTATTTAATTCTGGTTGGTCGGTTGTGTTTATTAATGTTTGTAAGATTTTTTTATTAATAGTTTAAAATACTTGATTGAAGTAATATTTCGGTTTTATCAATATATTCTTGTCTCGTTAAAATTGTGCCTGTGTTGCCTTTATTGGCTTTGGTCAAGACTAAATTATTGTTTTAGAGTTTATTTCATCATATTTAGATTCTAGGTATATATAATTCAGCAATTTCCCACCATTAACGGAAAACCTTGTATATAATGCCTAGAGTTCACATTTTTAGTCAGATGTTACATTGTTTGTCATTTTATTAAGATTTTGTGATATTACAGAAGTACTATAGAACCGCCTTAATGCCTATTTTGCGAACTTACTAATGCGTTTTTTTGTGAGAGTTGAAATCAATGATCAATAAGCTAAATTATATTTAAGTTGATTTTTGTCGAATATTGCACGTTTATTTTATTTCTTATAGACTGAGAATTAAGATAACAATATTATTTAATTAATTAATATCTTATTCGGCACTTGTAAATAGTTTTTGACGGAAAAATTTTCTTTCTTAATTTCTGGATTTTTAATTTGTTTTATTTTATTAGAAAGCTAGAGTACTTTAAATAAAAAATAATGAGCCAAATGTTTTAATTGCAATTTTCGAATTTAATATTGATACATTTTTTAATTCCAAGGCAATTGATTAATTAATCAAAAATGTTTCGTCAGCGAAACACATGCAGGAAGCTGTACCGCCCTCTTAAAAAAGGTATCCTTTGCTGTTCTCCGCAGAATAAACTGGGTGGCTACTGTACTGAGCTACAATTTTGTTTCCTGCTTTAGAATCCCACATATTTTAACATGTGCTCAAAAATTGGTGTCGATTGGTCTAACCTTTAGGCTTTAAAGGAATACTCAAAAAATACAATTACGATGCTTCAAAACACGTGTAGCATATTATTTTAAATTAATGAATTTTGGGTTGCATTGATTCACTGTAAGCAATTGTATGCAACCCAAAATTCATTAATTTAAAATAATATGCTACACGTGTTTTGAAGCATCGTAATTGTATTTTTTGAGTATTCCTTTAAAGCCTAAAGGTTAGACCAATCGACACCAATTTTTGAGCACATGTTAAAATATGTGGGATTCTAAAGCAGGAAACAAAATTGTAGCTCAGTACAGTAGCCAGCCGCAAAAACAATTTTTGGTGATACGACATTTTTTTGAAGCAATGACGCCGTGCTCTAGCGAGTTCCTTTTCTCATCATTGCAGATGAGCGGATGAAAATTCAAAATAATTTGGTTTGTTCTTTAACGCTGGGTTCTTAGTGGTGAAGAGCCTTTCTGTTTGTCTCGTACCATACCGGAATAACTACATCCGTACGTTTTTGGCCGTCCCGTTTCTGAAACGCTGCCGCTGTTCAATATTTTAATCTATCTTTTTGGATTTATGTTTGATGACGGATCGAGGACAATCGAGGAATAATCCGAAATTGATAGGTCTTTTAAAAGAAACAACTTTTATTAAAATGTTTTTTTAAATATTTTGCATATTTACAAAAATAAACGAAAAAAAAACTAAATTGAAAATTAGTTATCCATTCAACACTCAATTTCCTCAAGTAGGCTTTGCTTTTTTGTTATGTCAAAATAATTGACCTTCGTGAATATTTGAAGTAAAATAAATTATTATTATCAAAATATTGAATGTGTCAACATGGTTTTTACAAACCTCAAAGATATGCTGATAGGTGAATGCGGCCAAAACTATCGTGCTGCTGAGCGAATTTATGCTGAGCGATACCCTCAACGAGCCAATCAGTCAAAAAATGTTTTTCGGCGCCTTGCGGAACGAGTTAAGACAACTGGTAACCTACAGTCCAGCCACAACAACGGTCGAAGTATCAGAAAACGTGTACAAGATGAAAGAACACCAGATATTCTTGCAGCAATTGCTCTGGATCTCGACTAGAAGAATTGAAATCGATGCTGGAATAAGTCGCTCTACTACTTGGAAAGTTTTAAAAACAAACAAATTCCATCCATATCATATCTCACTACACCAGAAACTTGAAGAGATTTTCAAGATAGGTTGAATTTTTGTGAATGGTTGTCTTATAAAAATTATAATTTCCATCACAAAATATTATGGACAGATGATATGACATTCAAAAGCAACGGAGTTGTTAATTTAAATTAAGCTCAACTACTGGAGTAATGAAAACCCTCATTGGTTAATAGAAGTTGATAATCAACACGTATGGACCCTTCATGTTTTTTGTGGTATTTTAGGAAACCAAATAATTGGTCTGCATTTTTTCGATGGTTCATTAAACGGAGCTAAATACGCTGATTTTTTAGAAAATTATCTTATTGATCTTCTAGATGACGTTCCATATGCGACACGTTTAACAATGTATTTGGAACAAGATGGTTGTACAGCTTATTACGCAAGAGTTTCTCGTCAAACCGTTGATCGCCTTTTCCCTGGTCGATGAATTGGAAGGCTAGGACCATTTCCATGGCTATATTATAGTTTATAAAGAGCTTCCAACCACGAGGGATAATATGAAGGAGATGATACGGAATGTCTGCCGTTCACCTAGTGAAGATGAGATACTACGGGCCGTCAACGACGTCGAAATCGGCTACAAAGATGCATTTATCAAGAAGGAAGGCAATTTGAACATACCATAAATAATTGAATAGTTGTTTTTCATTTTATTTACTTTCACACTCTTCTTTGAATTGTTGAATAAAATACTTTCAAACAATTGGTATTTTTTGTTTGTCGAAATAAAATGTTGGTACGGGTGGTCCGAGACACCCGTACTATATCAAAATAATAATTCAGTTTGGAATAAGAGGAACTCTTCTCACCTGTGTGTAGAAAATAACATATTACCCAAAGAAAGTATTGAGGAACAATACGAAGAATCATGTAAGAATATTTGCAATATTTACACATATACAAATTGTTGTTCTAACAAAAAAAGCAAAGCCTTCTTGACGAAATTGATTCTTGAATGGATAACTAATTTTCAACTTAGTTTTTTTCGTTTATTTTTGTAAATATGAAAAATATTGAAAAAATCATTTTAATAAAAGTTGTTTCTTTTAAAAAGACCTATCAACTAATACCATACTCGACCTATGTTGCCATTTGAAATTTTAAAGTTACCTCCGGTTCCGGGTACTTCCGGATTATATGTAAAAATACATTTATCAGTGGATTCCTTGGGTTCACTTTGGTAATAAAATTTGTTGTCCCAGTCACATTTGATCAATCGTTGTCGAAATAAAAGGCTGGTACGGGTGGTCTGAGACACCCTGTATAGTTTTGTTCACCTAGCTTGTAACTACTTCTAATTATTTATAGAACATATGTTAAAGTAACAATTTAATTTTTGTTATCATTTTAATTTAGTTAATTATTAATTTTGGAAATAAATTTATATATAGGTGTTACACACGTTTTAATCTCGTAAGAGGTGATAAATCATACAAGGTATGCATGTGAATACCGTTTCAAATTATAAAAAAAAAACTAGGAAACTTTTTATAAATATCTCTTTTCTACCTGAAAGCATGTACTTTGACCAACTTTTTCGCATAATTTCCGCCATTACCGAAACATTTATATCGAACAACAAGTTTTTATATGCTGTTGTCATAAAAGACTGATTTGAAAACCACTAATTCAAGGTCATTTTGAGGCTATTGTCTACATCATGGTGCTCACCTACGAGATGCCCCTTCAAATTCAGAAAGAGGACGTAGTTATTGGGCGCTAGATTGTAACTGTATGGCTCTGCCCTTCTACATGTAGTCAAAGTGATTTGTATTTATATTTTTGCTTACATTGTTGGTACAATTATGTATTTTTTTATGATAGATAAACACAACAGTGTTCTGTATGAAACTTCTTGAAACTTTCTGAAATAACGAAGAGATCGTGAATCGCCTGTTCTTTTTCACCATTTCTTCAAATTTTTGCATTAAATCGTCTGTAATGACAAAATGTCGCTCAGTTCGCTCCTCGTTAGGTCCAGGATTTCAGCTATTGGCGGGATTCTTAAGCGGCGGGGTGTAAACACGGTCAATTGTTGCTCTAATGGCACCTCTTGCCTGTAAACAGATAAAGAATCAAAATGTATATGCGTGGTCTGCCAATAGGAGCACAAGACAGTGGAATTTTGAAAAGATAATTACTTTAATAAAAGTAGAACTCATAGATATATGCGTTTGAGCCCAAAAGGAAACAAAAGTCGACTGCAAGGGTTTTTCAAGATGAGTAGTACTTTGAAGTACATGTGGCAACTAATGGTCAATTCTGAATGTTACATAACCATTTGCTTATGGAAAAAACTAACGTCTACGGGCTCATTTTCCATCAGGAGAATGCGAGCTCTGAAGCAAGAGACTCTTTGAAATCTGAAAAAGTCGAATCAATCGATGTTTTAGAGTGGAAAAGGTATTTCGAAAATCGATTCAAGCGCATGCAGAAGTATATTTATCCTTATAGAGAATATTTTGAAAAGCAATAAACATATTAATTCCCATAATATATAAACGGCAATGCATATTTCTTGAATAATATTCTCATATATCTTTTAGTGAAACATTATATGTACTGCTGTAACAAGCGAAACCAGTAAAACTTTGTTTGATTGAAGAACATAGCTCGAATGAGCAGTGGTGAAAAGTTGGGAGAATAAAATATTTGGAGGCGCCGGGCATCGATCCCGGTACCTCTCGCATGCTAAGCGAGCGCTCTACCATCTGAGCTACGCCCCCGGTTGGTCAAGAAAAAATGGTGCATTAATAACCAAAATTACAAGGTGAAACAGGTTTATGATATTCGAAAGTAAAACGCCACACCCATATACCTGCTTATTACCAATATATAATGAACATTTACAATCAATTTAACAACAATCCTCTTGCCAATCATCAATTAGTTTGGAATAATGAATAGTGATATAAATTCTACAGGGATTGATAAGAGAAAGAATGGCAAAATCTAAAAATTGGAGGCGCCGGGTATCGATCCCGGTACCTCTCGCATGCTAAGCGAGCGCTCTCCCATCTGAGCTACGCCCCCTGATATCAAATATATTTATTGAAAATAATAATCAAACGAGTATTTTAAACTAATTTTTTGACTTCGCCATATAGCAAGCTTAGGACGAAAGATAAAATTATAAATGCCTAGGGCCTAGGCATTTATAATTTTGCCCTAGGCAAAATAAAATAATGCCCTAGGCACATTAATTACAATTTGCAAGCATTAAGAGAATTGTAAATCGGTAATATTTCATTTCTAAATAAAGATAGGAATTAATAATTAAATTAATAGCTTTAAAAATTACTGTAATTTGTTACTCTTATACTTTAAAATCGTTAAATACATTTTAAGAAAAGTGTTATGTAGCCTATAAGAATTTGTTTTTTTCTATTTAATATTTAATTTTTTAATATAAAAGATAATATAATATAAAATGGCATTTTGACATACATATCATAAAACAGTTCCTTAAAATTGGAACAAAAATTGGTGCTAGCAATGGTAAAAATATAGCGCGAATTGCAAGAATCGCCTGCTGATAGAAGAAGAACACTGCATCATGAATTCCACCTTCAAGTCTTGCGATTTAAATTTTAAACTTATTGTGAGTGTATTTTATTTTGTAACATTTTTTTAGTAAGACTTGTAAAGCAAATAAACTAA
Organism: Ontholestes murinus; assembly: GCA_963969525.1. Lineage (NCBI taxonomy): Eukaryota > Metazoa > Arthropoda > Insecta > Coleoptera > Staphylinidae > Ontholestes > Ontholestes murinus. Next base: position 10,794 of record CAXAKX010000847.1, read on the forward strand.
ACTAAACTAAACTAATATTACTTTATAATATTCATAATGAATATAGAATAAAACTGCTTCTTTTGATACAGTTTTTCGAAGATTATTTATAGAGCTATTGTCATAATTAAGTAGAGTATTTGATTTTTATATTTAGGTAAGATGTGTTTTGTCCATTTCCCAAAGAAACAATGCATTAGGATCAAGTTCCATAGTCTGCGTATCCAATCAAAGGCAACATTTCACGACGTAATGCGACAAGAAATATTATCTTTGCATATCGATAAATCTGAAACCACATGACTAAAGTTTATATCTTCTGATTTAATCTTACAATAAGTTTGCTTGGCATATTTGGAATCTCAAGTAGGTTAAATTATACTTACTAAATAATGCACATTATAAAGCGCGATACTATAAAAACTCTAATGTTTCTCCTGGTTAAGACGAGAAATTTTATTAAACCAAATTTAACAAATTTACATTTTTAAACCATCTAAATAAAATTTAAGATAAATACAAGTAATAAAATTCGCCAATCGTTGTTTGGTTTTCAATATTCTAATTAATTTTTCTAATTGTAAATGGCCTTGGTTTATTTAAAAATTTTGAGTTAAAGTGTTTCTTTATATTTTATTTAAATACTATAAGAGCAATATAAATAATACAGAATAAGCTATGTGAAAGTTATATAAAAAATTGTTAGAATCGAAATAATAAAAGTGGTGTGATAGCCATCACCATTTATTGTACAGGGTGATTCATTAACACGTTGAACGCCCAGCGTGAATCGGCGGAGTTTCTCCCGGGGCCCAAATCTACGATATCGTATTTAAGTAACGCGTTGCGTTAGTAGAAGAATATAATAAATACACCAAGGGCGGAGTGGGAAATGCGATAAGTGTTCCGAAGAAAAATAGCTTTCGAGAGCGTGATTGGTTGAATTAATTTCTTTTTGCAATTTTATACGAACGTCTCGCGACTATGTCCGGTGGTCGTGCGTCGTCTCATATGCAGGCGCGACGCGCTTTCCGAGTTCTTATCTTCAAGGAACAAATGAACTGGGATATGTTTTTACAGTCGAGCAGTGTTTCACATTTTTTTAGAATCTAAAACGCTTAGTAGACAGCGCAAAAGTATGAATAAAAGTGAGGCGTGTAGCGACGAAAAAGTGTTTAGTTTTCCGAGAAAAGGAAAAAGGAAAATGTCATCAAGTTCAAGCTCGGACAATGATTTATATGATAGTGATGATTTTGAAGAATTGTTAAAAATGCTATCTATTGATGAAGAGAATGAAGAGACTGATTGTACTGGTTCATATGAAAATATCCAGTGGAAAGAGTTCACCGGAAAACAAAAATCATTTGAATTTACCGGGAAGGAAGGACTTCTTGTGGAACTACCTTCTAATATCACAGCAGGTGATGTACTTTCTCTTTTTTTGAATGAACAAGTGATAGACCTTATGGTGGTGGAAACAAACATGTATGCAGAAAGAAAAAAGGATCAAAATCCCAACAGCCATCACGCACGAATAAGGAGATGGAAACCCACAAATTCTAAAGAAATAAAAATATTTTTGGGACTATTGATTTGGATGGGGTTAGTGCAAACACCACTGACCAAATATTGGTCTAATGATCCTCTTTATAATTTTCCCTTCGCCCGAAATAAAATATCTCGAAATCGATTTGAATTATTGCTATCAAATTTACATTTTTCAAACAACGAATCCATAGAGTATAATAATCGACTTGAAAAAGTGTTGTCATTACTCCAGATACTTCTTGAAAATTACCAAAAAATATTTATACCTAGTTCAGAAATAGTAATTGATGAGAGTATGGTTCCATGGAGGGGAAGGCTTATATTCAGGCAGTATATACCGACAAAGTCACACAAATATGGCATAAAAATATTCAAACTCTGTTCTGCAGAGGGTTATACGTGGTCCGCTAAAATATATGCTGGACGACATACGAGTGGGATGAGGCAAGTTGGTATAGCTGAAACCGTTTGTCTCGAGCTCATAGAAAAATGATTGAATGAAGGACGTACCTTGTTCATCGATAATTTTTATACGAGCTATGAATTAGCAGTAAAATTATTGAATTTCAAAACCCATGTTGTTGGAACGGTACGTAACAATAAAAAATATATACCAAAAGATGTTCTGCTTCACCCATTGAAAAAAGGTGAAATCATCTCACGGGAAGACGTTAATGGTATTGTAGTTCTGAAATGGAGAGATGTTCGTGATGTTCGAATTTTATCTACGAAACATGCGCCTGTTATGGTAACAGTCTCTTCCAGTCTCCGCGGTCGTCCTCCAAAACTAAAACCATTAGCGGTCATCGCATATAACACTGGAAAGTCTGGCATTGACAGGAGCGACCAAATGGTATCTTATGCAACGACAATTCGAAAGAGCATAAAATGGTACCGGAAACTAGCAATTCACTTTCTAATAGGAATTTCTGTAGTAAATGCACACATTGTTTACCAAAACGCAACAGGCAAGAAAATACCAATACGAACATTTCGAGAGCTTATAGTACGAGAGTGGTTAGGATCGGAAAATACAAGGCCTGAAACAAAGAATAAAGCGTCTTGCCGAATGCAAATTCGAAAAAACCCGCAAGGCACATCTTCAAGAAAAATAAGTGTTGCGGGTAAAGTAAACCGGGCAGGATATGCAATAAAGAGTGAAAATTCATCTCATTTTCTGCAAGTCCGAAAAAATCCTCAAGGCAAATCTGTAAGACGGATGTGTGTTCAATGCTATGCAAAATTGAGGCTTACTCTTGAACGTCAGAAAGCAAGAAACAGTGTACCAAAGACTGTAACGTATTGTCCTCAGTGTCCAGATTCACCTCAAATGTGCCTAAAATGTTTTAACCCTTACCATAGTAACTAATAAAAAATTGTAATGTTTTAAAAATTAATTTATAATAAATTGTATTTCTCTTATGTTGATAAAGGTATATTTAATAAATTATTACTTTATCTCAAGTACCCGTCATAATTTCTTTACAAATAATATTACTATAAAGTACCAGCAAAACACGAGTAAAAGTGACATCCGCTTAGGGATGAGGGTCACCAGCTGAAACATATCCGTTACCCATGCTTTGTGGTATCGAGAAACGTATTAAAGTGATTTTCTCATTTGCTTGTAAAAATATATTAAATTAATTATTACTTTATCTCAAATATTCGTCATAATTGTCTTACAAATAATATTACTATAAACTACTATCAAAACCTAGTTTTAATTTCACGAACAAAAGTGTCAGTGGTTTATGGCTGACGGGGCCCCAGCGGAAACATAGCCGTCAGACGTTTATGACTGACGCGGCGTTCAACGTGTTAAGGGTGGCCACCGGCCTTATCTCGGAAACCATATATCCTAGAATTTGGGGGAAAAAATTCTTATCACATAATCGGCCAAAAGAAAATGCGAAAAACATTTTTAAATGCTTAGCTTTCCGCTAGGTGGCGCATTTTATCATTTACATGATTAATTTGCGTTTTTTACAAAATATTACCGCATTAAGGCGATTGAAAATTATCAAAATTAGAAACTACTGTACTTGGTTTACAATTTTTGCTTAAGTCATTTTTTTCTATCACCTACAGTTAAGTGGTGGGGGAAGTATACTTTTGTTTACAGAAAATGGTCTGTAACTTCCGTATACCCTAACCGATTTTCACAAGCTTAGGCTCAATGGAAAGAGTATTAGAAGTTGATTACAAAAATAAATAACATTAACACACTTAATCTATGGGCTGGCAACTAGGGGGCGTTATGTAACACTTAACCCTATTTATGTATTTTTCTCAGAAATATCAAATGGAATGATATTACTCGAAGCAGCTTACAAAAAAGAAAATCAAATTACATATTGTTTCGTCAAAACCGCAAACTGATATCTCTTGTCATTCCAAAGATATTTAGATTTTTAAAATTTTCGTTGTTGTTTTTCGTTGTTTTCGAAGTGTTTGTTCACCCTGTAAGGTGTAAATGAAAATATATGACTAAAGTTACTTTTAGAAAAAATGTCATGTAAAAACAAATGACAACAATATTTATTAGCATAATTCATGAAAAATAATAAAACTTATTACCCATAACAGAAATTTACAAAACGCTGAAATTTCTAAAAGCACCCATTATCTAGTTATTTTAGAAACTCAAAATGTTTCCCCTTATTTGCTTTACCTACACAAATTTAGTCCTTCTAGAGTGAAATTTTATCCTAGATTCCTTAAAATTTCTTTTTATTTATTTATTTATTAAATCTTTAGTATTCTTTCTAAAAAAAATACAAGAAACAAATTACAAAAAACCTACATAAAATTTTGTACGAAAGAATCACGGGCAGAGTTCACAATAAATTATGATCTTCCACTCAAACCCCATTTGCTCCACGATGTTGGAAGGTTTTATATGGATAAGCTGTAACATTACGAGTATGTCAAACTATTTTTCTGGGCGATGTTGTAAAAGTAATCAAGTCACCTTTGGAAATGACATTTCTGTTCTGTGATTGTTTATTTATAAATTGTTGTTGTTGTCAAAGTTAATTTGAGCGTTTGAAAAATAACTTTATTATAATGCTTTATTTTTCAAATGAAGAAGCATATGATATGCTAGCAGTGTATTTTGAAAGTCTACAAAATGCAGTCATTGCTGAAAGAGAATATGGGTTACGATTTCCTGAAAGACGGCGTCATTCAAGAAAAGTTTTTAAAAGACTGGCAGAACGATTACGAAAAACTGGCAATGTTCAACCTGTTTCGGTAAGAAATAGGGTACGTAGAAGACAAAATGAAGAAAATGTTATTAACGTCTTGGCATACGTTAACGCTGAACCACGTGCAAGTATTAGGGAAATTGCAAGAGATCTAGAATTAAATTATTCTTTGGTGAATAGAATACTAAAATAACATATAATGCATCCTTACCATGTTGTTTTACATCAAAAGTTAAAAGGCATAGATTTTGATCGACGACTAGATTATTGCAACTGGTTAAAAGGAATGTTAAATGATAATCAACAATTTCTATCTGCAATATTATGGACGGATGAGGCTACATTTTCAAGCTCTGGTAATATTAACTTGCACAACAGTCACTACTGGTCAGAAACAAATCCACACTGGCAGAAGGAAGTCAATTACCAAAATCGCAGGAGCATAAATGTGTGGTGTGGTATTTTAAATAGGAAGATAATAGGACCTTTTTTCTTTGAAGAAAAATTAACGGGCCAAAAGTACTTAGATTTTTTAATTAACGATTTGCCCATCCTCCTAGAAGACGTTCCAATTCGTAACAGATTAGACATGTGGTATCAACAAGATGGTTGCCCAGTACATTTTGCCGCAGGTGTCCGAAATTATTTAGATATTGTATTTTCAAATAAATGGATTGGAAGGGGAAGTATTTTTCCATGGCCAGCAAGGTCACAAGATCTTACGGTTTTAGATTTCTTATTATGGGGTAGAATTAAAGATTTGGTTTTTAAAACACGTCCAACTACACGTGAGGATATGGAAGAAAGGATTCGGCAAGCAGTAAGAGGTATTTCTGGTGCTGAAATTGAGGCCAGTGTCAATTCCACTATAGAAAGACTGAATTTGTGCATAGCAAATGATGGGAAACATTTTAAGTACCTAAAATAACTAAGTAATAGGTGCAGTTATCAATTTTAGTTTTTTGTATTTTTTTTCATTAATTATGTTAATAAATATTGTGCCATTCGATTTAACTTGATATTTTTTTGAAATGTAACTGTAGCAGTATGTTTTCACTTACAACTTACAGGGTGAACCAACACTTCGAAAACAACGAAAAACAACAACGAAAATTTGAAAAATCTAAATATCTTTGGAATGACAAGAGATATCAGTTTGCGGTTTTGACGAAACAATATGTAATTTCATTTTCTTTTTTGTAAGCTGCTTCGAGTTATATCATTCCATTTGATATTTCTGAGAAAAATACATAAATAGGGTTAAGTATTACATAACGCCCTCTAGTTGCCAGCGCATAGATTAAATGTGTTAATGTTATTTATTTTTGTAATTAACTTCTAATACTCTTTCCATTGAGCCTAAGCTTGTGAAAATCGGCTAAGGTATACGGAAGTTACTGACCATTTTCTGTAAACAAAAGTGTACTTCCCCCACCACTTAACTGTAGGTGATAGAAAAAAATGACTTAAGCAAAAATTGTAAACCAAGTACAGTAGTTTCCAATTTTGATAATTTTCAATAGCCTTAATGCGGTAATATTTTGTAAAAAACGCAAATTAATTATGCAACTGATAAAATGCGCCACCTAGCGGAAAGCTACGCATTTAAAAATATTTTAACGCATCTTCTTTTGGATGATTATGTCATTAGAATTTTTTCCCCAAATTCTAGGATATACGGTTTCCGAGATACGGCCAGTTGCCACCCTTAATGAATCACCCTGTACATCGGAAAAATTTACTTCAAATTTAATGTACCTATCAGATTGTATCATGTAAGGTAGGACTAAAATTTATACGTGTATACTTAATAATAGCTAAGGAAAGAAACACTTTTTTAATCTTCAAATAGTCGTATTTATTTTCTTGAAAACAATATTTTAGAAACTCCTCATTAGAAAAGCACAAAATTACGTAATTTTTTAAGAGCAAAATATTTCTTTATAGGGTTGAATGTAAGTTATTTGTAGCCTTTATAGTTTTGTAAATTATTGTAAGCAAGATATTCTATCGCAGAAGTATTTTGAAAATTGAAGCCTAAACTTTAATTAATAAAATATATTATTAAGACCTTTAGATTGTTGTGAAAAATTAAAACAAATTAAATCTAGGAAACGTTTTCGTATTTTTAAATTATTAAATTTTAGTTGTTATATCCGCATATAAAGATAGCAATCATCTACTGTTTATTCTCTGATTGTTGAGATTCTTCGGTTTTGAGGCCTTTTCAAAATTCATTGGAGATGAGGATTTGGCCGTCGATTTTATAATTTTATAAAGTAATAGCCTAATCTCGACATTCTAGATTTCTGTGCTTTACTCTTGTTTAGGATGTTTAAACAGATTTAGTACGAATGGTCAACCAAAACAAAGGAAGTTTAAATAAAACATGGAGGAACAAATTAAAGAATTGAAGATAATGAGGAAACATCGCAGGATAAAGAAGAAGATTTATATGAAAAAATGGAACAACTGGAGAATAAAATCGAAAACACGAAAGGGAAAAGGAAAGAAGTAATTTAGAAATAAATCATCTAAGAATGGACAAAAAAACTTAGAACTAAAAAATAAGATTTTATACTCAAGGAAATGAAATTAGATGTCCTATACGCTGCATATAAAACAAACAAGGGAACAGGAACATAACTGGTTATAGCAGAAATCAAGTCATTGAAAAAGAAGAAAGTATAAATGGAAGCCAAACGCATTCTTATAAGAAATAAAAAAATTATATTTATAACAATTAAACAATAAACTAACTACAAATACAAAAAGTAATTAGAAGTATAACAAAAGAAGAAATAATAAATAATAGGAAAAATAGCATATCAGAAGCTCAACAAAAACAAGCCGCAGCTTTGAAGACAGAATATCAGAGCACCAAAGTAGCTTCATTAACACAAATACATCACCAACATATTGTTATTGTAATTATTTATTTAAATGTATAAAGATACATATGTAAATAGAACCGGTTTAACATTTCTTAAGCCTAAGTTTAACAAAATGAAACAAAATCACAAAGTTATCACCACAGGTTACAACCATCTTAGAGACACAGGACACGCATTCAACGAGAATTTTAAAATACTGCATACATGTAACCAAGGCAAGAAGTTGAACCTACTCGAACATCTTGAAATAAATAAATTAAAAAAAAAAACGCGGCAGTCTACTCAAAGACCAATTGGAAGTTAACAATTCCCCACTAATCATCATATAATACAAATGCTCCTCTCCCCACTTTAACACAATAGTATATAAGATAACATTGTAGCCTCAAACGGTCATTAATCATCTGCTTGATGAAGCCACTGTGTGGAGAAACATACGTCGCCGTTTCGACATTAAAATCAGTGAAATTACAAGCCAAATGTTTTATTTACCTATATAATTGTAAGAAGATTAAAAACGTAAAAGTAAAAATACAGGCTGAAATAGGGAGTGACCATTACTTGTTAAGAATGGACATGGCTTGGAGAGATAGACTAGGCAAAAGATGAAAGTAATTCGAAGTAAAGATAAGAGGAAATAACATTTAGAGAAAAAGGAAAGTATAAATAACGTAGAAGGGTAATACAAGACATTAAAAAAAATACTGGAAACACTGAAGGTGTGCTGCGGAACAACAACACTAGGAAATAAAGAAGTAAAGGTCACTGAACGATGGACAAAAGACAAAAAAGATTAAAAACCTAAAGAATAATGGACTTCGAAAGAAGTATACATACAAATTATAAAAGCTAATCAAGAATCATGGACACAGTTTGGAAATATAACGAATGAGAAATACAATACAAACAACTATTCTACGGAATATTAAGGCAAATGAAACAGAGCACAACAAGATTAACATTAAGGACAAATATAGAAACATAATTACAGACGAAGACAAAATCATAGAAAGATGGCGACAATATTTTATAACCGAAAGAGAAATAGAAGAGAATAAAATAGAAGAAAAAAAAGAAGGACCGAAAAAATCAATATGACAGCGATACAAGAAATGGCAGAGTATGAAGTAAAGATGAAGTAAAGAAAAAATAATATTAAAAAAAACTAAGAAACAAGGGAATAGATTAATTAACTTAATTAATGAAATACATAGCGGGTAAAGGAATAGAGGAACAAACAGAATTATTGGAGCAATAGTAGAAAATAGAAAAACACAACGGGATTAGACCACAGAAATCAAACTCCCAATACATAAGAAAGAATATAAAAGAAATTGTAAAAATTACAGAGCCATCACAAAAACAAGTGTACCATGCAAAATACTAAGAAAAATTTTAGAAAAAGCTTGAGACAAATTAGAAAAAGCAATAGAAGACAATAAGAGTGGATTCGGATGAGGATATAATAGAGAAGATCAGATATTTATAATAAGACAAATAAGCAAGAAACTAATAAACAAAAGTAGAAAAATAGATATAAACAATCAACAGGATGTAAATAGAAGATATATGAAATGAACTAGAACACAACAATAAAAATATATTAAGAATAAACAATGAATAAATGAATCGAAATCATTTGAAACAAAGAAAGGACTGAAATAAGGATACGTGATATCCCACTAATATGTGCACTAGTATTAAACAAGGCAAGAAGCGAAGCAAAGGATAATTGCAGTATTTACTGAAGAATGAAGTGAATACTACTGACAAAGCTACTATTTGCAGATAATAGGGTGATAATGACAGAAACAAAGACCTTCAATACATGGAATTTTTAAGAATAAATTAAGTAATTTGAAGAACGTCAACAGAGGTCTCACAACGTTATGGTATACAATTTGCCGGAACCATCTGGTTCAATTGATGATAAAATTGAGCAGGATACTGACGCTATAAAAAATAGTTAACAGTAAAATAACGCAATTCAATCCGCGTAAAATTATCCGTGTTGGAAAGCAATCCAATAAGCCGAGACCTGTCAAAATTATTTTTGGAGACCAGCAATCAGCTAAAAATTTCTTTAAAAAGTTCCCATGATCTGGATTCCGGGTTAATCAAATTTGACAACGATCAGACCAAATTACAACGCGATCATTTGAACGGGTTAAGGCGCGAACTAGAGAGACGTAAACAAAACGGTGAAAAAGTTACAATTAAATATATAAATGGCAATCCATTAATAGTAAAGTCGCAAGAGGATGCAAAACCAAAAAACTTTTAATTTACTTTCAAAACGTTGGAGGCATGAAATGAATGAAAACCAATATTAGTTGTAATATTAATCTATCGGTATACGATGTTATAATTTTAGTAGAAACATGGCTAGACCAAACAATTAAGAATAGCGAGTTAGGTTTTCTTGGCTTTTCAAAGTCGCGGTGGCGGTGTATTAGTCGCAGTCCTATTTCATATCATACAGTTATCTAGCACAGTAGAGACAGTATTTGTTCATGTTGGAATTGATTTAATTATATCTGCGGTTTATATCCCTCCTGCATCCAATTTAACGACGTATCAACAGTATGAAGCAAATTCAATATTATCTGACGATAACCAAGTACATCCAATTTCCAACAACCGTGACATTTTCTTGGATTTGGCATTTTCCAACATTACATCGTTAGAATTTACAATATCCCAGGATCCTATAACCTCGCCCAGTGCCCATCATATAGCGTATACGATTTCGTTAAATGGTGAGGAAACTCCAAACAATCTTGAGCTTGATAGCTTTGTATATGACTTTAAAGCTGCAAACTTCGTTGATATTAATACCTTTTTATTAAATATAAAATAAGGCGAATACCTATCGGACGATAATATAAATTCAGCCGTAGAAAAATTCTACAACATAATTGAATATACGTTAAAGAAATATGTTCCTATAAAACGGATTTGGTCATCATCTTACCCTAAGTGGTATAGTAAGAATTTAATTACTCTGATCAAGCAAAAAAGCAAGCTCATTGTCAATACAAAGCTAGTGGCTCACCAAATGATTACGTTAAGTTTCAATCATTACGAACCCAATGCAAGGATCTCAGTGACAGACTGTATGGCGTCGAAGGTAAAATTAGTGCAAACTCAAGATCTTTTTGGATATACGTCAAGGAAACAAAAAAAACTGCCAGTTATTCTAAAGTTATGAAACTGAACGGTAAATCTAGTGCCTCGGGACAAGAATGTGCAAACTTGTTTGCTGAATATTTTTCTGAAGTTTACAATGAACCCCAAGTGCCACATGTTAATTATCAACTTAAACATAGTGTTGTCGATTTGAATAAGTTTAGTGTCAATGTTGAAGACATATTTAATGCCATACAATTGTTACATGATTCTTGCAGCTCTGGACCTGATAATTTGCCAGTCTACTTTATAAAGCGTTGTATATACTCTATTTCCATTCCATTGTACGTATTATTTAGTGCATCACTAGAATTAGGTATATTCCCCGAAGCATGGAAGACTAGTTATATAACACCAATGCATAAGAAAGGCAACAGAGACGAGTCTTCATTGTTGTGTATCACTATATTATTGTTTTTATTTTCTTTAATATTAATGTTTGTTAAAAAAATTTGTTACTTTATTTAAGTTATGTTTTCAATTTAATTTATGTAATTACTATGTTTTTGTAAAAATGTGCAACCGTGAATAAATAAATAAATAAATAAAAATAAATAAAATAAACACCTAAATAAATCTTAAGAAAACGAAAACCATGATAATTCAACAACATAAAAATATAACGAAATAATCATGGAAGAAAAATAATTACAACTAGTAGAATAATATATATTTCTAAGAACAATTATTGAAAACAACGGAACATTTAAAAAAGGATAGAAGATAAAATAGGAAAAGCAGAAAAACTGTTTAATATGCTGAACATCACTTTTTTCGAAGAAAATAATTATAAAATAGTACAAATATAGGAATTATAATTGAGTAATGGTCCGAATTTCCACGAGACGGATTAGTGAATTCTACAGAAATAATTACGCTCGAAATTAAAATAGAAATAGTTAAATAGATCGATATTTGTTCTGCTACTCTCTTGATGGAACCAAATTTTCAAATTGGGAGAATTAAAACTCTTGTTATGTTCCATTCCATTATTGTCATATAACTGATATGTGAAAATAAAGAAATGGAACATAACAAGAATTTTACTTCACCCAATTAGTTAAATAGATTTATATGACCCATTATCACATATCGTAGCGAATTATGGATAATAACATAGAAACAAAAGAAAGACTAGCGTTTATTCTTTCTTTTGTTTTTGTGTTATTGATATGAAAAAATAAAACTAAAAGAGATAAGACATATAGCAAAACCTACAGATAAAATCAATAAATGAAAAAATAACGGAGGGACAGATGAGATGGCGCCCATACCATATATGCAGAATATAAACGCACATCTGCCAAAATAAATAAAGAGTAATGAATTGGAATAGCATAATAAGAAAAGAAGCAGAAAGAAAAGAGAATACTTGAGAGGAAGTTGAAAGGATTGAAGATTACTCAAGATAGAAAGAAACGGAAGGAATACTACCACACAAACCAAACAAAAGAAAAAATAATACATTACCCTTAACAATAAAAGTGCAAATGCTTAAATAATAAAAATAGAACAATTTGAGAATTAAAAAGAGTAACTGATAATTCAAAATGGATTTTTGAAAAGTGAAAATATCATCTTGTATTAAACTTCTAATAGCTTTCACAAGAGCTCTCTATTATTTAACTATCATTCTAAATTTTGGATATAGATAATTGCAACATACATAGAAAAATTGGAAACTACTTGTCAATATAAAATACACAAGCGCATATACACACTCAAATAATGAATTTGTAAGGCACTAACGTATTTATTTATTTATTGATTTTTACTCAACAGCCAAAAGGCCAATTACAGAATAAAATTACCATTAAAACTTGAATTAATAATTAAAATACAAATAAAAAAATACAAATGACAAATGATAGAATTGATACATGAATAGTTTAGATTTGCCAAGAAACTAGGGTTATCAACTTTATTATGAATTAACTTACATAAGAAACATAGGTCAATGAATGTGTGTCTTGAATGCAAAGAATTCTTTCAGAAGATTCTGATATGGAATATCAAAACCATAAGTCCCATGTTTAATAAAATAAATGTATCTAAAAAATCTCTTTTGTGCATATTAAAGAAAATTAATATATTTTTAATAAAAAGGCGACCACCGAACAATAACACAACTTGCTCAGCACAAATGTATCAAATAACTTTACAAGGATATCAAAATTCTTTAAAGATTTACAGTGTATAATTATGAAGTCAGAAAGATTTGCTACATGCTAATTACATGGGAGTTTCTTATCAAATGTAATACCTAAATCTTAAAATCGTCAAACCTAACGACTGGTATATTATCAATTACGTAATCATATTTTATTACATTAAACTTTCCTGTATAGGTTGTTACTGAACATTTGCCAATACTAATTTTCAATTTGTTCATAATAACACCAGTTTACCATGACATCTAGGTTTCGTTATAAATCTATACAATCAGCATCCGTGGTAATAATATTGAAACTTTTTAAATCATCTGCATATACTAAAATTTTACATTTAATTTCGGAGCAGACGCTATTAAAAAATAATAATATAGAAGAGGCCCTAAATTAGAATCTTGAGGTACATCACTAGTAAGTAGTAAGTACATATTAGATTGAATTTTGTTAATTTCAACAATTTGGTACCGGTTTTGTAAATATAACATTAGCACTCAAATTTCAATCCTCAAAACGCGAGTTAGGTTGGTTGTTGTCCATTTTAATCTGACTTAATTAAAACACAGTTATATTCCTTTCTTCACTTTTTATTTTTTCACAGCTAAATGTACATTTCGGGCACTATGTACCCATTATCAATAGCTAACTGAATACAAACAAAAAAGTGTCAACAATATACAGGGTTATTCACGCTATACGGCACGGAATATTGTGGCCAAAATACGTGACTTTCAAAAAGTTTCACTTTGGGGATATATGGGGGTCTATTAGGGCTACTTTTTAAAATTATTTTCATAATATACAGGGTGTCCCAAAAACCCTAAAAGTATCAAAGTTGTGTTTTTTGAAATGAAACACCCTGTATTTTATTGCATTTTTGGATCCATCTATAAAAATAAGTATGTGTTTTAATAAGGTTTTTAATAAGGTTTTTATTACATAAACCTTAAGGTTTTTGAATTAATTTGAATTTTGTAAAAATTTAACCTAATTTTCATGTTTCAAATATTTAAAAAATAATTAAGTTAGGCATACCAAATTTACACTGAAGTGTAACAATAGATCATATTTTATTTTCCAAGTATAATAAACTTGACATCTTATGCCGGGTGTAAAAAAAATGGAATTAAACAAATGAGAACTTTAAATGACTATAACTTCATTTATTTAAATGGAACGCTATATTTATTAATTTATCAGCAAATGCACGTTTTAATTACCTATAGAATGGTATTTAAATCTTAAGTGTTAAGTCTTCTCGTTTTTACAGAAAACGCCAAAATATTGTTTATTGCACCGTTTTAGTACTTTTTAAGTAAAAATTTTAATGTATCTAGTTTTCTATCGTATTTAAAAATGTCAGATAATTAATTTAGTCTGTTACTTTAGTTTAAAAAGGATGTCTTTTGTTATAGTTGTGTTATTTTGCGTTTTTGTGTTAGATCGTTAGTAATCGTTATTGTTTGAACATGGTTGTTGTATGTCATAGTAAAAAATGAAAATGTACACAGATTTTCTTATACTGAGGTTTTTATAACTGACACTTCCAATTTCTTTAAACTGGTTTAATAGTCCCTCAAAATGGCTGGCTTAGGGTGATTTCTTTCGGGAAACCTTTAAGTATAAACTCGACAAGCCAATAAACAATTTTGATGACATTCTCCAAGCATAAAAATAATGCCAATAACCCCTTCTTTTGAGTAAATCTTCATTTTTTACCAAAAAATACAACAGCGATGTTCAAACAATAACCATTACTAACGATCTAACACAAAAATGCAAAATAAGACAACTATATCAAAAGACAGGCTTTTTAAACTAAAATGACAGACTAAATTAATTATCTGACGTTTTTAAATACCATAGAAAACTAGATATATTAAAATTTTTACTTAAAAAGTACAAAAACGGTGCAATAAACAATATTTTGGCGTTTTCTGCAAAAACGAGAAGACTTAACACTTAAGATTTAAATACCATTCGAAAGGCAATTAAAACGTGCATTTGCTGATAAATTAATAAATATAGCGTTCCATTTAAATAAATGAAGTTATAGCCATTTAAAGTTCTCATTTGTTTAATTCCAATTTTTTTACACCCGGTATAAGATGTCAAATTTATTATACTTGGAAAATAAAATATGATCTATTGTTACATTTCAGTGTAAATTTGGTATGCATAACTTAATTATTTTTTAAGTATTTGAAACATGAAAATTAGGTTACATTTTTACAAAATTAAAATTATTTCAAAAACCTTAAGGTTTAAGTAATAAAAACCTTATTAAAACACACACATATTTTTATCGAAGGATCCAAAAATGTAATAAAATACAGGGTGTTTCATTAAAAAAAACAGAACTTTGATACTTTTAGGGTTTTTGGCACACCCTGTATATTATGAAAGTAATTTTAAAAAGTAGCCCTAATAGACCCCCATATATCCCCAAAGTGAAACTTTTTGAAAGTCACGTATTTTGGCCACAATATTCCGTGCCGTATAGCGTGAATAACCCTGTATACCTCAATGGATTATAAGGAAAAACCGAAAAGTAATTAACACGAGAAATAAGCGGTATATTTGAATGTGAGGATGTATAATAGAGTTAGTGTGGATTTGATCAGGTAATAAGTTCAATAGCGGATTTGTTAGTGGGCTTAAATCGAAATTAAGTAATTTATTCTTGTTTTTACTCATTTCTATAGCTTCCAACATGTCTCAATGATAACAACTAGATTCTTTTAACTGACCTATCAGGGTTTTGGCTTTTAGTGTGGTACATGTGTTCTTTGAATCTTACGTGTACGTTTCTTTTTGTTTGTCCTATGTATAATTTATCACAATTATTGCAAATTACCGAGTAAATACCTGAATTCAACAATTGGTCTTATTTTGTGAATGTATTGCCTAATAGCATTTTAAATTTCGTATTAGTATAATGTGCCGGAATAAAATTTGTATTTTTTGAAAATTTTATTTATATGTTGATTAATTTTCGGTTCGTGAATTATTTTTAAATATTTATTATTGTTCTCTGATTCCAAAATAGGTTTTAAACTAGTTATGGATTTAATTGTATGTTGTCTGGTGTGTTTATTTATTCGTTTTTGATTAGTTCTATTGTTGTATCCTAAAGATTTGGCAATTTTGAAAATGAAGTTAAATTCTTTGTTTCTATTTTCTTTTGAAATTGGGAGATTCACTGCTCTGTAGATCCTGCTGTTAAGTACATTTTGATCTGCCTGAAGAGTGGCACTGATATTGCTGTATATATAGCTGTTAAGAGGAATTCGAATACCTTAGATATATTGTTCAAAATGGAAATAGATCGATAATTTTCAATTGCTGTTTTAACAACATTTTTTAATACCAGACTAATATGGGACAACTTCCAAATATTAGGAAATATTCTGCTACTTAAAATGAGGTTAAATATAAAACACAAAGGGTCACTCAGGACATCGGCTGCATATTTAAATATTAAGCTGGAAACTTAATCGATGCCCATAAATAAAGTTGTTTTCAGACCATGAAGCTGTTTTCTCACATGACATACATAGAATTTAAAATCGACAAGATGAATAAAAGCATTTGTATTTTCACAGACATAGAGTTTAGGAAAATTACCTACTGAAGTAATTCGCAAATTCATCAACTACGTCGCACAGTGGGATAAATGGGACTAAAACGCGCGCATGGGGTATTTTGTATGATAGATGACTGTGAAATAATATGATTCTAAGGGGTTTTTAGCATTGCTGATTTAGAATATAAGCTCAGATTTGGAAAATTCAAAATGGCGGATCCAATATGGCGGATAAAAAACTGAAAATAGATTACATCTTTTTAAATAATTATGTAAATGGATTTTCAGAATCGCTGATTCCTAATATAAGTTCAGATTTGGAAAATTTAAAATGGCGGATACAATATGGCGGAAAGAAACTGAAAATAGCTTAATAATTAATAGATTTTTAGAATTATGTTTGGGAGATTTGGGATTGTTTATAACGAACTTAAAGTTAGGTTTTGCACATAAAAAATGGCGGATCGAATATAATATATTAAAACTCGAATATGATTTCTTATTTTTTTTAAATTGTACTTCACAGTCACTATCATCACAGTTTTCTGAGATTTTAAGCATATCCTGGACTTCGATAGGTTCTTAATCGTACGATTTGTCGAAGCTCTCAATGTGTAGATGTAAGGATCAGATGTGAGCATAAATCTATTGAAAACATCTGTTAAATTTTCTGTTCTCGACATCTGCCTTGTGACTCCAAAATGTTTTAAAATCCTTACTCCTGTGTTCCATGGCTTCTTCGGATAACATTCCTATGAAGAAAATAAATATAACTTATATCATTACTGATATCAAATATGTCATTGTGTGTTATACTAATCAAAGCATACAAACACGTTGGTAACATTGCGTGAGCTATTATTTCATCTCCGTGAAGTAGTACTTTATGCACAGTGGGGCTCATTGGCCAGAAATTGTAATGTTTCACCAAAAGTTCAGCTGTCCGGTAAGCGTATTCCTTGAACTTTTTTGGGCCAAGTTCCTTGAAAATATTAATTGCCGTCAAGTTGACATGGAACCTTTTCAAAGTATCTTCATCAATCCCAAGAATAGTTGATGAGATCTCTATATTTTCAAAACATTTTCTCGACGTATTTCCGTCATTAGACGAACCAAACCCTATATATAAAATTCAAGCTTTATGAACATATTCTTATTTTCATCAATTTAGTGTTTAACATATGATTAGTTGACATCAAGAAATAACAAACTATGTTCGTTTTTTCAGCAAATTATAAAAGTGTACATATTGCAAACGTTTGTTTTGCAAATTTATTGTCTGAGTGTATTAATTATAGTTTTTTCTACAGATATCCTGATTGTCATACCTGGTTTTGGTGTGTCGACAATCAGACCAAGTTGTTCTCGAAATTTGCTTTGAATTTCTCTTTTTTGCTGCTATTATCTCCTTATGTTGAGAATCAAGTCTACCACTTTTCTGGCGCAATTTGGCTGGCAAAGCAAGTCTGTTTAAAATTTTAAAAAAAAGTTTAGCAAAAAAATTGAATGCAATAAACCTGGTTCTATTATAAAAATGTTGTGAATTACCTGTAGCTAATTTTCAGCAGAAATTCAAAAAAATGTATTCTCGCATGCAACGGTGAAATTCCATACTTCAAGCGGTCCATTTGGATATCTTGATCGTTCGATAAATCGTTCAGTTTTTTTGCCCCAAATCACAGATATAACATTTCTAAAATTATGTGTCAATCAAATATACTGCAGATTTACATAATTATAAAGAGAATTTTTCTACATACAGAAGTAGTTTTGTTTCCTTCCAAAGTATTAATAATTTTCCCATCAATCATGGTTAGCAATAAAACGTGGCGAACGTGTATAGTCCTTTCCTGAAACTCAACTATTGTTGGGACAAGTAATGAAATCTGAGTTTGCACTCGTTCAGCCTCTGTTTTAATATTATCAACCGATTCCTTTTCATAAGCAATTCTAATCGATCTACATAACCTGGAAGAAATCAGTGATATTTTTAATTAATTATTACGGTAACAAAAATGTTGCTTATATCTGCTTGTTACCGCGTGGATGATGGACTCTTGTTTTCTCACAGGATGTCTGAGTGGTCATTTGTGGTCAAACGTAAAGGCGATGAATCCGATGCAGGGTCCGATGCAAAAAGTTGTTTGTATTCGACATGCCCTGAACTGCCGTAAAAGCCCCACTTGTGATATAAAATCAATTCCGTATGTATCATGTTTTGAGTAAATGTTAAGGCAAGTCTTGAAGCAGTATGATTCACCAAGCGTTGGATATCTACAACAGCTTCATTTTCTACGACAACCATATTTTGTGGATAGCAATCCAGTTTTGCTTTCCTTAATTTTTCGTAACTGTGAAATTGATACGAAACTGAAAAATCAAATATAATTAAAGCAATAAGTTACTCAAAGTAATTCTATTGTGTTTCGAGTTAAAATATGATACGATATTTACTCAAATAAATGTACCCTTATAAAATTGCTTACTGGGGTTATATTGATCCCAGAAATATGCATATGATACTACAAATAAGTACGGGCTTCAAGAGTTAATTACATGTACAACAATTTAATATTATTTACCTTGAGCTTTTGAATTCAGCCGTAATCGCAGATATTTCTCTTTGGTTAAATTACAATCGAGGAATATAACTAATGCCTTTTCATTGCTTATTTCTTTAGGTAGATTTGAAATTCTATTTAAATAGTCAAGAAAATTTGATGCAATATCTTCTGACAGCGAAACGGAGTCAATCATTCGAGACACTGAACTAGCTCTCTCTTTTCTTAAATTAGATGATGCTGCGAATAATAACGCATTCGTATCTTCTTTTCGTAATTCTAAAATATTAAATGTTAAATGCAAAAATGTTTAAATTTGAATACAAAATACTGATTATAAAATTTGAAACAAATTTTAAATAATTATACACTGACCAACAGTTCTACGCCTTTTCTGAGAATCGCTCAAATCATTGTAATAGGAATTTGTCGACATCTGCTTTGGTAATTGTTGTGTACTGGGAATACATTTTTTCATTTCATAACTAATTTCTCTGCTGAAAGGAGTTTTATTCCTTAACAAATTTTGTTATTCCCCGAAATAAAAACTAGAAATTATAAGGATGAAAAAAGTGTAAAATAAAGCTTCAACAAAGAAAATAGTATAAAACACTCATTATGGAAGGCCTCTTAATCACTCGTCCGTTCGCCCCCTTGCCGCTACGCCTTCCATAACTTGTGTTTTAAAGTACTATTCTATGAAACAATGAATAGGCATTATTTATCTCATTTATACAAATTAATATCTACAACTTACCTGGTACATCCATAATCTATCAAGTTGGAGAATGAACACTATTATGTAGCCAGTATCACTTGAGGTTATGTCTTTTCAAAATAGATAAACATAAGACAACTAACAAAAAACAACAGTGGCGTCACTATACGCGGCCGATTCGAAAATTACATATTTTAGCATTATTTTTTGGCTTACTTTAAGTTGACATCTTTCCTAAGAACTCCTACTAGTTTTCATAATGAAATATATCGTAAATGATTTTAAATTGAACAAAAATGTTTGATAATTAGAAGTTGTTAAAGGCAGTGCAAATTTAAAGTGTGACAAAAATAATGCTGAAATTCCCTACAGAAAACCCATAAACAGGAAATCAAGTTTGTACCATGTAAATCCCTATGGTGCATAGATAAAAAATGGTGATGTGGCCATCATGTTACTTTCCACGTATTTTTCTCGAAAACTATGAGGTTTACGCAAAAAGTGTATTCTTTATAAGTTGTTTATTTTACTATTTTCTACAAATTTTTCTCATAAAAAATTTAAGTATCTCTTATAGTTTCCGAATAATAAGTCAAAACTCTCAAAATTTGTAATTTTTAATTATTTTTTCGAAAATCGAGAAGTTTAGGAAAAATTTGTTTTAATAAAAGTTATTCAGTTTTTCGTTACTATTAACTTTTGCTTGAAAAATTTTCTAAAATGTTCCATATTTAAAAAAAAAACGCAAAAAACCAAAAACGTCGCAGGTAAACGCCCACTTCCGGTGTGCGAAATTTTACCAAAAGCTTTTCAGCTCTTCCGACGAAGAATTAAAACGAAAAATTAAACGAAGTTTCAGTTCAAAATATTTAACGGTTTTTGAGATACAGCGCCCACGGACAGACACACACACACACACAGACACATTTCAAAAATGGTCGAAATAGACTCAGGGGACCTCAAAACGTATATATCCGTCGAAATTTCGAGTTCGAAAGAAATCACAATACTTTCCAGTACTTCGTACGAGGGAAGTAAAAAAACGCACTATCTGAGGTGACAGAAACTTTCAAAATTTCTCAAAATTATGCAACTTAATGCAAATTCTGAATATACTGGCCAAAAGTAAAATGTTTAATTTGTAATTCCTCAAATTTTTGTAGAGGTGTTTTGAGGTGTTTTTTTTTTTAAATCTTCTTTTAAATATTAAATTTTGTAAAAAAATTATATGGTTATATTTATGTTTATATTGTTGTAATTTGATAATTTTAATAACATTTTAAGCCACATTACCATTGCTTAAGAGTCATAAGAGAAGTTTACAAGTATATTTACATAAAATTGCATATGATTATTTGACCAAGTAATGTAATTTAACTTGTATTATATAAATCATGATTTCATTTTGGGTGAAATGTAGACTTCCGCTATGAACCACATTTTATGAACTTCATCAAAATATGTAATACTGCAGATTATTATTTCAAGGGGTTTCCAATCGTTTTTTGTGGCTAAAAAATCATTTACAAAAATATTGTTTTTAGGACTATGCGCGCCTTTGGAGCACCTTCATCCCACTGTGCGTCGATGCAATTCAGATTATTCATTATCACCTAGTGTAATTACACCAGGAATACCTTTTTTGGTTTACATGTGCCCAGAAAAATATTGTATTGTTCTACTTGTGTGTTCATGCATGTTTGTAGTGTACTTACGTACTTAATAAAACCAATGGAAAACAACAATTAACAACGAAAAGTTTACAACAGTTGCTATTGATATATTTATTTAGAGTATTAAGGAAGTATTGGGAAATGAGTTCTTTTTTGCTAAACCAGCGAAAGAATCAAATTGAGTCTATTATAAATAAGTAAATTAGATTTAGGCGAAGCAGTTGGGGAATACAATATTAAAAATATATAGATTTAATGCTTATGAAAGTTTATTTTAGTTCACTAGTTTAGAAAGAAATAGACATTTGTATTTAAAGTAGTATTACATTAATCGGCCTGTTAGGCTTTGTAAGTTAAACATAAACTTTCAAAGAGTATTGTTTTGATAGATGAGATATTTAATAGAATTTGTTGTTGTAGAAATTCAAACTTTCAACAATTAACAGCCAATACAATCGAAGTATTAGATTAATCTTTAATTAATTTTTGACAATATAACAATTATAAAACTTCCTTGTCCTTGGCTTTGTGACTATCGACCATAGGTCTTTCAGCTCACACTAGCGTATTTTAAAGTAATTATCAGGTTTAGCAATGCAGATATACATTTAGAAATTAAAAGTATTAGTATCTGAGTAGTTTTAGTAGATAGTTTTGATAGTTATTTGTAAAAAAAATATTTTTTTGTAGATTTAAGTAAATTCTCCTACTGTTAACTTAATTAATAAAAATATATTCAAATATTTAAAACAACAATATGTAATATTTA